>JAJMRT010000174.1:28517-40313 GCA_030558065.1 Geotrichum phurueaensis
AAAAAAAAAAAAAAAAAAAAAAAGTAAACAAAACCAACAAAAAGGAAACAGACTAACCAAATTCTATATAATTCAATACCTAAACTATTAGATCAATACCCGGGCTAGGTCATTTCTAGCCAAAAAAGTAACGGATTTCTTTTCAACTTAAGCTTCTTCAGGGTCTTGAGAGGCTCAGCCAGCATCTCTAAATTCGTCCACCAGGAAGGCGCGTCAAAGAGGCTGGAATGTGTTCCAGTTATTTGGATAGACGGCCCCGGCCGAGAGCAAAAATCAACACAAAAAGGGTGAGATTTTGCGTAGATGGAAATTAATCTCACTCATAATAAATGATCAGGAATGGGCCATATTTGAACCATCGAATCCAATATTATAGAGAGTAGATCTTTGCGACTTTGACTAAATACGGTCATCGTCATGCTCAGAAAGAATGTGAATAGACAAAATACCACCAGGTGTAGTTCAACCGTCCTAGTGTGCTCGTTGAAAATATAAAGTTAAACAAACTCAGTCTCAAGTACAAATTTTGTATTCTTTGATACTCTGGTGGTCCAGGAATGTTAGGTGGAGAGCAATTGCATCAGAGAGGAAGCATGACTACCATTAAAAACTTCGTGATCAAGCCTGTAAATTTTCAGTGTCATATCAAATTAGAAAATTTACGGAGACATTGAACTCATATTTTATTTTATTTTTTGGTTCAATAGCTAATGATGGGGTAGATATATTTTCAGGAAACAATGATGAATTGCCATTTCGAGATAGCTAGTTACGTTATAACTCAGTTGTCTATGCTACTACAATTGGTCCCTGGAACTTTATAGACAGCGACTTATAATAACTTGCGGCGTAAAATCAAATTTACAGCTGCTGATCAATTCGCTTTCAAATAGCTGGTTTGTCTGCATAGACGTTGAATATCTGCTAAATGGAGAAGTACCAGGTTTACGCAAGTTGGAAGTTTAAAAACTTCTATCAATCTTATTTATAACTCCTTGCCAAAAGGAGAGAGACCTTCTCAGACGATGACATTTGAATTAAAGATGTTTAATTTCTAATTTTTTCGACTGGAAATAATATCGGAGAGACCTAGCCTATTTCATTCAACGTTGGCTATAGTCCCATCATGTTGAATGCGCGCAAAATAATTACAATGACTAAAAAAAAAAAATATTGCGGCTTAACGTCTTGAAATAGTTATTTCAAAGACAACGACATATATATTTTGGCATATATCATCGTAAATTTAAAATTCTATGAAAGTTTAGTAGCCATGTCGGTTAGCTCAAATCTTCAACTTCCATTTGTTTGATATCCGCTCGACCTTATCTTCAAATTCTAGTTTCTCAAGATGAAGGTAGACACCACGCTCAGCAGCAGGCCAAACGTTTTGCGTATAGTCCTTGTAAATCACTTCAACAATATTTGAAGCATGTACTGGTTTATCCAAACCATGATCCTGGTGATGTAGTTCAAGGACCTCGACAATATGATTTTCTCGATCTGTTCTGTGCTGGATATACTGTTGTATCAGTTGGATCGAGTCAGAAACATAATGTCCATGGCCAGGGTACGTTCGAACTACCTGCGATGAACCCCCTACTTTGGATTTAATGATCTCAATCATTCTTTTAAGAGATTCAATGTACGCCTTAAGATCTTCAAAAACTGTAGTTCCGTGACCCAGCACATTGTCGCCGCTAAACAAGACCTGTTCTTCCTCTAACCAATACACCAAGTGATCTTTGGCATGGCCGGGGGTATGATAGCCTGTAATAGAAAATCCATCGCCTTTAAAAGTTTGACCATCTGCAAAAGGCTGTACTTTCCAAGGGTATAATTTGTCATCGTCGGGCAGCTGGTATTTGTATATTGCATCTCGGTTGATGCAAAGGCCAAGCTCAGGATGCTGCAACATCGGCTGAACACCATTGACATGGTCATGATGCCAATGTGTCAGGAAAATTGCAGATATCTCAATTCCAAGAGATTTCACATACTCTGCCACTAAATTGGTGTACTCAGGAAGACCATCACCTGAATCTATTAAGACTCGAAATTTGCCTTTGCCTATTAAATATGTATTGGTGCCTTGAAGAGTGAACTTTCCGGGATTGCAGCCGAGAATGCGAGTAACGAGAGGAGATAAAACAGATATCTTAGGAATTTCCATAGTTGATCAGTAGTTCAATTTTGTTCCAAATGTCTTTGAGTGTATTCAAATGAGATAAATAAATAAATAATTAATTAATTAATTAGTTAAAAGGTGAGTAGAACATCGTGAAGAAGAGGAGAGATGTCAATGTGAGAATTCTGACCTCCAAGATAAAGTCATGTGACATTACTTCATCGGTTTGATGATGAGGAGACGCGCCCATGGGAACTCCGGCCGAGGTTAAAACTGCCGAAGCAGCAACATGAGAAGAAATATATTTGTCAAATATATAGATGACATGATGAAATGGATACCTTCTCTAATTCCCGGTTTATCACGTTGGTTGTTTATAACATGGGTAAAAGTCCAAGTGTGATATTGCCACTGAATATCCCGTAGGGTAAAAACCCACATGAGATTTTAGTTCTTGAATCTACTGTTTACTTTCATAGTCCTAGAGATTACTAGTATATATACTTGTCACGGCACCCTGGGCTCCTAACCCATGCCGCATGACCAAGTCCTGGGCCGAGCATAAAACGCAAGTCTCAAGCCACAAGATGGCTTCTACTGATTGTATAAGACGCTGCAAATGAAGTTGTTGTGTAAGTTGCAGGGCAGCGCAACCTTAAAGAAGTGATGACAGGAGAAACTGATGGAAAAGGAGAAATCTCCTAAACTCAGTCAGTCCACCCTGGAAAGAATCACGGCGAGGAAGCATTCGCAAGAACCTGAGACGACACAACGTGAAGGGGAACAGCTCTACTAACCAGAGTTCTCTTTAGACTTACCTACAACTCTCATTACTATTTTGTTTGGACAACCTACCCTCTGTTAGTGAGTGATTACGACTGAGGCTTAAACGCTCGGAGCACCTTGAAGGTAGAACGCAAATATTAGTATCGTTCCTACTGCTAGTGGAGTGTCCGAGAAAACAGATCCAAGTAAGTATCAGTTTTGTTCAGCATCAGGATAGGCGTCCTCTTTGTGAGGAGTGACGGAGTACCGTGTATTAACAAGAGACACAGACTTAGTTACCTACAAAGGTCGTAAACAGAGCCCAAGAACAATAAGCAATCCAAGCCATCGTCACTTGTATCCAATTAGAGATTCCGCATTTTCATCTTAGTAAGTGTAACTTTGCGTTAATAGATTAATCTCCTGGCTAACACGTAGATATTACCAGCGAGAAATAATCTTGATATCTACACAGTCTAAGTCCCGCTACCCTGAGCTCATTAATCACGACCCCGGAACACTCACGGGAGGTGGTCGTGACAGTACTCCACACTTTTTTCAATTGGAAATTAAATTGGCCTGAGTTATTTTGATTATCCATTTGCATCAATTTCGATTAAGTTTTGAATACAGAAACATTATTTTTTCCCCCATAATGTACAAAAAAAAAAAAAAATCTTTTGAGAGAAAAAGTTTAGGAAGTTGGCTCACCACTTTCTTTTCGAGCATGGGATCTAAAATCAGCAACAGCAAGCACCCAGAAATTATCACACACTGCACCCTTCTTTTTGTTTCGCTAAAAAAAAAAAAAAAAATGGGGTCTTTAAGCTAATGCTTTTTTGTCTTCGTTTTGTTTTTTATTTCAATTATTTTCTTTCTCTTACAACCTGCTTGTCCTGTCAATCCTTTTTTTTTTTTTTAAAAAGCCATCCCTGAAAAAAACAAAGACTTTTGCAATTAATAAACCACCTGCGTAGCCGGTAACTCCTTTTTGGCACAAAATGTCAGAACCTGATCAAGAACGAGAACCTACAGCAAATCAAAGACAGCGAAGCTTTGGGAGTATTACTACTAATGAAGGCAATACTCGGCGCGACCCCTACACAAGTGTTCCCCGCTACTATGGCACTGCGACCGAGCGGACCCCGCTACTGGACCCTGACGACCCAGCCGTATCGCCCCTGAATCTTCTGGAAGTTTGGAATTTCCGACTCTTCCTGTGGATTTTTGTCGGCATTGGGAGTCTCTGGGCGACTGCTCTTTTCGTAAATGAGTTTGTCACCATTCCCTTTATCGTCACAAAGACCTCGGGGTTTCTCGAGCTTGACCTGACTATCCTGGCAATTATAAGTCTTTTGCTGGGTATTTTCAACTTTACAGTTCCCTCTGAAGCGCAACTGAATATTGGCTACTTTCTCGGAGGTCAATTGGCGTTTCAGCTTTTTCTTACTTTGGTAATTCCCAGCTTTAGAAGGTACTACAATGTCATTGGCATAATTACTCTTGTCTTCACGCTTCTGGCTGTTGTGCTTAGTTTGGTGCTAGCCCCAATTGTTGTTAAACGTGGAAAGCAACACGAGGAGGTGCGGTTGACTGGTAGAGTTGAGACAAGATGGACCGTCGGTGAGTGGCTGAAAGCCTCAAGTACCGTGTTCTTAGTCACATTCTTAGTCGCCGTTCCGTTCACGCTAATTTTCTTCGGTTTTTTACTTGATGTCTATGATACGGCAAGGCTCTTTCATGGAGCAGGCGAAGGCACTAATGGTATTTTTGTTCCTATCCAAAACACTAACTATGGTGGTGTTCATACCTCAAGCTACCTTTCATATTCCGTGTATGTTCAATGCACCGCTGAAAACGAAAATGTTACTGATTTCAATCAGCCAGTGGTTTTGATTGAATCCGATGACCGGGTTTCTTCTCAGGCATTTTACAAAGGCTGGTTGGAGGAACTCTATGTTGATAAAAAAGTATCAAGGGTTTGTCTGTGGAACCGCCCTGGTCGCGGCTTCTCTGACGTTGCGCCCACGCCGTTTAACCTTGATGACGCCACCAACGCACTCACCATTGCACTCACGGCTGCACTACTTCCAGAAAATGCCACTGACCCAAGCGTTTTCAGCACTGATAGTGCCATTTTTTTCCAGAACCGCACTCTGGCGCTTGTGTCACATGGTCTTGGCTCACTCTACTCACGTGCATTTGCCGCCAGGCATGCCGCCCAGGTGCAATCGCTTACTCTAGTTGACCCTCTCCACGAAAAGCTTCTCGAGCGTTATCTCGGCCGCCCCTCTCGGGGATTCCTTATTTGGCTCCATGGCCTTCTCTCGCCACTCTCAATTACTCAACAGCTCTCATGGTTGCTACACCAGCGGAGCCCGCAAGAACGTTACTTAGGCATTGCAAAATCTATTGATGACTTTAATCAGTACAAGCTGCCGTTCAAAACGCGGTCAAGCGAGCTAAAGGCCACCCTGCAGGAACAGATATCTGCATTCAACGGGGGGATGCGCTCTCAGGTGGAGCAAACCACCAAAGTACTGAGTCAGTCTAATATACCTTTAGCAATTATTACTTCTGCTCAGTCGGCAAGAACAAGATACCACTGGAACGAGTACCAGCGCGAGCTGACTAAAATCACAAACAACAATGTTGCCTGGGAGATTTTAGATGGACCTCACAATGTCTGGGTCGCGGAAAAGGCAAAGTTTGAACTACAAAAGCTTTTCCTTAACGTTTTGAAGGAGAAACATACATAAAACCTGTTTTTTTTTTTTCTGCTGCAAACCTCGAGGGGTTTAAAATGAACAGTCTTTGGGAAACTACGCAGGTTTTATTTAAAAATTAATCCTGTTTTTTTGGTATCTTTTTTTTTTTTGTTACTATCTTTTAATCTCAGTATCAAATGTGGGTGTGAAGCTGGCTTGACAAAACCAGAGGTTGATACGGGTAATAATTTTGATCAATAATAATAAAAATAATCATAATAATGAATTTCTCTCGAGTCGTTAGTACATTATTGTATCCTATGCATCCTGATCCGCACCTTCCTTAAGATGGGACAGATCTGGCGTCTCAATCTCAGCCTCGAGATCACACATCGCTCGGCAGTTGGGGCACAAAAAGTGCGGGTATGACTTTATCACCAAAGGCCTGATGCATTTATAGTGCCAGGCATGTGTACAAGGTGCAATAAACAGTGCTTGGCAAGGCTTAAAAGACACTGGTTAGTAAAGTTGCAAGACACTGATTAAGACAAAAAAAAAAGTTACTTACTGATACGGGTAAAAGGCAGATGGCGCATTCCTGCAAGTCTTTCTTGTCGGGGCTAGGAATATTGACCAAATTGGACAAGGCGTTGATACTTTAGAAAGAATGTTAGTAAAAAATAAACAGTCTCGCAACACAATTCATGTCATAGCAAACTCACTTGAAATTGTTGACTCGCTTTTGCCAACTTTTGTTAATCTCGACTCGCACCTTGATGCATTTGTATATCTCCTCCGAACCTCCTCGAAAGTCTATTCCAAGTTGTAGAATGTCTCCATCCTTCAGTGCGTAGGGCTGAGACTGTTGGGATGCGGCAGACAGCCTAACGTGGTTTAGAAATGTGCCAGATGATGACTTGACATCTTGAATGAACCACTGCCCGTCTTCAACTGTTAGCTGGGCATGTGAGCGAGAGACAACCTTGGACTTGAAGACAATAGGGGCATGCTCGGGTTTTGGAGCAGGCGTCTCCTTGCGCTCCGTGTACCGGCCAACTCTAATGACCATGCCGTTCTGTGCCGTGCGCTCAACAGCGCTGATGTATAATGCAGGTGTGGTTGATGAATGGTCAATAAAAGGAGTAAGGCGGATAGAGTAAGGGTCCTCGTTCTCGTCATTTTCCGAAGACGAGGCGTCTAGCTGTTGGGCATTAGTTGTGGGAGTGTTGGCAGCGGCGCCATCAGATGTGTTAGCTAGGGTAATAACATTTTGACCATCGGCCTGGCTAACTGGAGGAGGCGAGTTTGACGAAGAAGAAATACCTTGAATGATATGGTCGGAGGAGTCGACTTCCATGTCAGAATAATTTTGACAATCGTTAGATTGTAGCTGTTCTGGGCTGGCCGGTGAGTTTGATGATAACACCGTATTTGTTATGGGTGACTCTGCTGTCATAGAGTCAGAATTAGAAAAAAGCATCGGCACAGAAGTGCTGGTGTCTGCTACACTGCTTGTTTGGTTGTTGTTCTGAGCCGACTCTCGGATGATGTGGATATTTTGTGGCACCAGAAGGCTTTGTAGCTGCTTGTTCTGATCACTGATAGCAGAAGATGCAGAAGCAACGGGGTTTAGGGGGGTGGATGATGACTCGGGATGATGTCCCGAAACTAGTTGCCGTGGAGGGGAGGGAGAGAAAAAAGTGGTTGAACTGGGTTTAGCTTTGCCAGTGGTGGGAAATGAAGAGGAGGAAGGAGAAGAAGCAGGGGAAGAAGAAAGTTGCGTTGTATTCACAGTTGATGTGTTTGGTGCAGAGTCTTGTGATGCAGAACTAGCAGAGGTGACGAGAGTAGCAGCTGCTTGTACAGACTGAGAAATTGAAGGTGCGAGCAGGTTCGAGCGTAAAATTGAAGGAGCAGGCAGAGAGGAAGAAGAAGAGAGAGAGAGTTGGTGATGATGATTACAAGGAGGCTGGCGTTGTTGCTCTTGTTCTTGTTGTTGTTGCCGCTGGTCCTTTTCTGTTGGCAATTTTTGGTGATTGTCGGTGGGTTTAGGGTTATTTCCATTTTCAGCCCCACCTTTTTCTCGCCGATTCTCTTCGTCAGAAACTGACGAAGATGCAAACAACCGTTCCTGTTCTTCCGAGTTGTTTCCCTCGTCGGGGAAAGCGCTCAAATCACGATATTTTCTAAAAGACCTCTGCAAACTCTCTGGGGCTTGAGAACTCGATGATGCTTCGCCACTTTCGACTCTGCCTGACCCTGGGAAAACTTGCAACGTTGAGGGCGGCGGAAATATTTTTTCTGTTAAATTTTTAGAGCTGAACGAAAAAATACGAGACATCTTGTGAGCTTTGGTAGCCGCTTGTGGGTTTTGAAACTGCTCCTGATGCATGTAACTGGGTAGCAAAAACCCATCATGGGGCAAGTTTGAATAGTCGGCGGACACGATGCGTGTGGGTGTACTCGGAGCTGACGAAGAACGTGTTGCTGTTATCGAGTTTTCTGATTTCAAAAACTTTGATAATGAAAGCCGTTTAGAAGTTTTGATCAGACTCGAGCTTCGAGAGAATCGAGAAGATCGAGGAGAAGTTTCATTGCTGGAATTGGTGCTTGTAGTTGGCATTTAATGTAAAAGTGATGTATATACAGTTTTCTGGGAAAAATGCTATTGAAACCACACCTAAATCTTCAATGATAATATAAGTGCCCTGGAAAAGGGAATCGAAAAAAATTTTTGAAAAAAGAAAAAGAAAGCAGATAAAAAAGCTTGAAAAAAATACAGTTCAAGAAGAAAGAAAAGGGATGTTCGATTTCAAAACATACTATAGATATGATTTTAATGAAGAAGATTTTTTATTTTATTTTTTTATTCAAACAAACCTTAAACCAGGTTTGAAATTTATTAGTTTTAAACACAAAGTCAGACTTGCAGACGTTAATAGAACAAATTTGTTGCAAACCTCTTGAAACTCTACAAACGAAATCGTAATAGCATTTTATATGTTTATTTAAGACTGAGACTCAAGAAGTATAACATTGATAGCATATTGATTTTTACTGTTGCTTTTCTTGTAGCCATCTCTGCTGTACGATCATATGAATACTACCGCATCAGTGTTTGTTATTTTTTTGACAGGTTTCGCAACCATGCATGATTGTATTTGATCTTGCACAGGGGATAATAGAATTAATCTAAACAATGGAGACAATAGAAAAAGATAAGCAAGCTCAAAAATATTTTCAACCATGCCATACTGAAGTTTCTCAAATTAAGTACCACAAAAAATGTTTAATATATCTATATATAAATGAATAAATGAATAAAATAAAATAAAATAATTAAATAAAGCAAAATAAATATTCCGGTCACCCTAGTATTCTGGCTTTCGTTCTAAATTTGTTCTAGTCTTCTTTGTTCTGTTCCTACGAAAGTAGTTTAGCAGGGAGCGCGGAATCCGAAGCACGGGCCTCAACGTGGCAGCAGCAAAAATTGCTGTTGATTAAATACCACAGCACGTTTTGGGAGAATTTTTTTTTTTTTTCATAAAACATAAATCTTGATATCGACAGGCTCGGAATGGATAATCACCGATTTATAGCTCAAAGTGATAAGGGCAGGTCAAAAAATTCCAAATGCGATAGGTGTCCTATCCAAATGGAAATCAACAGCAGCAAAACCATTCCATTTTGATTTCAATCATGACTAAAAGAATTCAAAACCGTCTTGAAAGGTTTCATAAGGGTAGGAACCAATAACACGTAAATAGCCACAATAAAAAAAATTATTTATGAACTTTCAGATTTAAGTTGAACTTAAAATACTATATATACTAGTTCAAGAACTAGAACTTAATTTAGTAACAAGTGTCGCAATAGTTGTTAAGCAGACTGACAAGTGAGACAGTAATAAATAGATTTAGGTCATAATTCAAGTAAAAACCGGGATTGTTCAAAGTCACTTATTTCAACTAGATTGACAAAATGATCTCAATGTTGAGACTTTCGAAGGTTGATGGCTTAGTATCTTCTGTAATCATATCCAAATGGTAACGGAAATTTGAGAGATATAGAACATTACGTATATATATATAATCAGTTTATTGTCCTTATAACTATTTGAAAATTATACACAGAAGACATTAATACAACAAAAATAACCCTTCAGCGGGGAATGCGCCATTCACTATATATTTCATTCACCTCGATGGCACCGAATTTTTCACGAACACAGTCCGTGTGTCAAGGGAAACCCGACATGATCGTCACTACAGTGCGTTATGTTGAGTGGGAGGGCACGTCAGTAAAACCTTGGCAGGCTATGCTGTTAAGCTGACCATCAATTGAGTAAGTGCGGTGACGAATCCAGAAACATGACCACCGCTTCAATGTCCTTTTTGGTATCAAGGAGAACACTGATGTCAAGCTCCGGTGAAATTGTTCTCAGGTGCTTACGCCCCGATTCGCAGAGGGCGCAGTCCTTCAGCAGGTGCACAACCGTTTCAGGCTGGCCACATTCACACTTGTGATTTCTATTCAAGACTCCTATCCTTTTAAAATAGGATCCAATAACGCCATGGCTAGTTCTCAATTGCACTACCTTGCTGAGGGTGTGACGGTTCGCTTTTTCCATGATGCTGCGAAGAAGACTGTAGTTGCCTGGGTCGCCATAGAGGCCAGGCTTGGTGAACGACCTGTAAAAGCTGCCCTTAGAACTCTCATCATATTCTGTTCTCCAGGCTGAACGAGCTTGAGCTCTAATGCTCTTCCTGAGTTTGGCAGTGATTTCGGCCGCCTTGAGTACCATGCTCATCTTAGCACGCTTCCAAGGTGGTCGGGTGTTCCAGAAGACATCCTTTCCAGCTGATTCTATCTGACAAGTCTGATAGAATAGCAATGCTAGCGGTTCATTTTCAGCCACAGGGCCTTGTCTCTTAATTAACCTCCTAACTGGGTTATTCGGGCTAACATCCCTAAAAGCTCTCAGAGAATATCGCTTACCAAGTTCCTCAGCTCGCTTGCAGAAAGGTGGAACACCCGCGTCCCGCTATAAAATGCAGGTTGCAGTCGTTTTAAAGGCACCCAAAGTCTTCCTTAAAGCAAGATTTTGAATACTTTCAAGCTTGTCCTTGTAAACCTTTGGTGTTCTTTGATACCATACTGGACTAGCGTACTCCATGACTGGCCTAACGCATGAAACATAGAGTTGCCTCATAGTCTGACCAGTAATGCCTCTAAGGACACCTCCTAGTCTTCCTACTGCGCCAGCAACATTACGTATATATAGATACAAAAAAAATTGACAAAAGACAAAGCAAGCAGTTCTATACAAACAAGAATTTAGAAAGAGCTAATAAAGTGCGTGTTAAGAAACCTACTTTGGCCGCCACACCAAAACCACTTTTGCTATGGAAAACAACGTCTGAAGATCAAGTTCCCGTCAAAATTGTTTCGCGTCAGGACTACAGAGCACACTCTACTAGATAAATTACTTCTTTATAGCTAGACACAATCACGAGTATAACAATTTACAGCTTAGCGGAACAAAAGAATATCTAAAAAAAAATGGTATTTAGTTCTAACGCTTGTCTAATTGAGGCTGACAAACCAACGCTTTCAGCGCATGCTAGAGGTTTTGATAGTTATTGGCTCCAAATTCTCTATGTATATCTGTGACTTCTAGGTAGATAAATAGATAATCAGTTTATTGTCTTTACATTAAATAATTAAAAATAAAATAAAAACAAAATGTCTGTGTATTCTAGCATTTGACAAATAAACAGCCGTAGCTAATCAATCTTGTTTGCAAAAATTCTAAAAAAGTAGGTCGTACCCGGGATCGAACCGGGGTTCCCGGAAATTGAAATTTTTATGTCAGAATCCGATGTGATCACCACTACACTATACAACCAATTCTTAAAGGTAAAATCTTTTTACTTATATCAAACCCATGAAGCCATAATTTTAGTTATTTCATGAAAGTTTTGTGAATAGTTAAACCCCCCCCCTCCCGATATGACAACAACCACGAACGGCGATTCAGCTGATGGACCCGCCAAAATCCGTCAGGGGATCCCTATCCTAGATAATCCTGATCCTCCTGATGCTGGAAAAGGAAATTCTACTTTGGATAGGGATGGAAACTACGCGAACGACTCTATGGAAATATCTGAACAACACGACAACAATACTCAACCA
>JAJMRT010000175.1:0-40151 GCA_030558065.1 Geotrichum phurueaensis
CCATTGTGGATTATCACTTTCCGACGTTTTTTCTTGACTTTATTTCAAGTCGTTTTTTATTAGGAGGTCTGATACTGACGAACTAGTATCGGGACGAGAATTCTCAGCAATCCGGGCAGTGGCTAGGTGTAACGGCATTTTAAGGCGAAAGCTGGTTATACGGAATTTCAAATGAACATCAGTCTTTATGGAGAACCTGAAGTTTTACTTTTTATTTTTATTTTTCATTTTGTTTATTTTTCATTTTGTTTTATTTTTCATTTTGTTTTATTTTACATTTTGTGATTTATTGTATTAAGTAATTTTTTAGTATGGTCAACTGACTGGGCAAAAATATATTGAATTGAATTGATTTTTTGACTTAAACACGTCCTGGGAAGACGTTAAAAGCACCCCGTCTTTGGATGACGATAAACTCATCATTTATCCAAAAGGACGATACATGATACGGCAGATGTCCTGGGATGACGTTAAAAGCACCATTTATCCAAAAGGACGACTACTGATACGGCAGCGAATGAGCATTACCAGCCTCATTCTGAGAATCTCTTGATGCTTTCATCTTTTCTCTTGAAGAGATGAATCCGAGGTGGTTCACGACAACAACAAAACGACAATTCGACAGAATGTCAAATGAAGGCGACAATTTTATAACATGGCATATCTGAAGCCTGAATGGTAGACGGCTCAACGAGCTTGTCCAAATTTAGCGACAAAGGTAAACTGAAACGACAGATCTGAATCCTGGAAACAGGACTTCACCACCCTCTAGAGGGTGCTTGAAGTTGGTAAAAAATTTTCAGCAGATTACGTAGCTCACTATTCCGGGTAATGCTTGAGTAGTGAGGTGATTTGTTGAACACTGAAGATGACAGAAAATACATGAGTGTTACCAGTCCAGAGCCCACAATTTATTGCTGACTTCTGGATATCGAGGGGTGAATGCCCCTCACAAACACACCGCCGTTAGGACTCTTTCTTAGAAGTCTTTACAAACCCATTGTGGATTATCATTCTCCGACGTTTTTAACTTTTTTATTAGGAGGTCTGGTACTGACAAACTAGTATTAGGACAAGAATTCTCAGCAATTCGAGCAGCGGCTAGGTGTAACGGCATTTTAAAACAAAAGCTGGTTAAATGGAATTTCAAATGAACATCAGTCTTCATGGAGAACCTGAAGTCTTACTTTTTATTTTTGATGTATTTTTCATTTTGTGATTTTATTGTATTAAGTAATTTTTTTTAGTATGGCCAACTGACTGGGCATAAATATATTGTATTTTTTGACTCTAAATGTGCTATTTTAATGCAGAATTACAGTTCTAACTTTTTATGAACTATTTGTCATGTGTATTAAAGTTCTATCAGCATATAAAGCTCTCTATAAATAATTTATGTCAAGCTCAAGCGTTCCATGACGCCAAATTCTCCATGAATAATTCCATGTGAGAAAGTGCTACTTTATAAACAGCCTCACTTACATGACTGTTAAAGTATGAATTTTTAATTTTTAGATTTGTCTTTATACAAAGAAAGGTCTTGGTGTGGTCGTCAAGTTTTTTTTTTTTTTAGATTTCTTACCGCACCTTTTGTGCTGGTGGTTCGCTTGATTAGAGCATTGAAGTTTCTCTGTGCATCAATCTCTGGCATTGAGCTACTAATGTGCTACCTATTCTAGACGCTCCTCAGCATGGAGCGTTTCATGGAGAATTTGGGTGCCTCTGATATGTCGAGACCCCTTGCACGCACATTGTCAGTCTCACTAAGATCCCATAGTAGTTTGAAACAAGGCTTGACTGTGTGGGACTTGGAATTTAAACTTTAGGTAATTTTATCACTCTACAGTTTTAGTAGGACACCAATTCAGAAATTGCAGATGGAAGAAGCTAGGCGAGTTAACTAGCTGGCATACATGGCAACTGTCGAAAACCAGTCCTGACTTGAATTGATCTGAAAAAAAAAAACAACCCCCCTAAACAAAAGAAATTTTTCAAATCTGATCTGATGAAAAAAAAAAAAAAAGAAATACACAAGACAGATAGGATAGATACAAGGCAAATGTCATAAATCCATCGTTAAGCCGTTACAAAATCCTCAGCCTGTCAATTTCGTGAAGACTATCTATGTGACTGAAAAATGCCAGCAGCTACACTATGTTAGTTCTACTTTATTTTTTTTTTTTAAGTTTGTAATCAAGTCAAATGCAACGTAAATCAATAATCATAAACAATATTTACAGTATAGATTAAACCAAAACCATGAAACTAAACAAATTTAAAGCAAAACCAGAAGAGAAAAGAAAACAAAAAAAAGTTATCATGTCTAATTAAGCCAGTCACGAGGATGTCTAAGAACTTCTAAAGTCTTTTCTTCAATAGAGCCCTTCTCCGGTTCATGCATATACTCCCAAGACACATGCTGGGGCAGCGAAACCAAGATTGATTCAATGCGGGCATTGGGGGTAGCAAGACCAAAGCTGGTGCCTCTGTCGTACATGAGGTTGAACTCAACGTAGCGGCCGCGACGAATTTGTTGCCATCTAAGCTCTTCATCATTGTAGGGCAGGTTAATGGTGTGTTCAAGAATGGTGGGGTAAGAGTTGAGGAAGGCGTCAAAGCAAGCCTCGCACATCTTGAGCAGGACCTCGGGGTCCTTCTCGCACAAATCATCAAAGAAAATACCGCCAATGCCACGGTTCTCCTTTCTGTGCTTAATATAAAAGTATTCGTCGCACCACTTCTTGAACTTGGGGTAGTATTCAGGGTCGGCAGTGTCGAGGGCATCCTTATGCTTTTGGTGGAAGAGCTTGGCATCCTCTTCGAAAAGGTAGTGGGGGGTCAAGTCAGCACCACCACCAAACCACCAGGCCTGAGGGGTACCGTCAGGGTTTTGGACCTCAAAGTAGCGGTAGTTAAGGTGGGTAGTGGGGGCCTTGGGGTTCTTGGGATGCATGATCATACTCAGACCACAGACGGAAAAAGGAAGCTTGTCGTTCTCGTTCTCGGGGATGATGAGGGAGGCGTGATCAGCACGCATGCGCCGCACGGCCGCCGGCGGCAGAAAGCCGTTGATGATGGAAATGTTAGCGGCACCCTTCTCGATAACGTGGCCGTTCTGGAGCACGGCGGAAATACCACCACCTTCAGTGGGGTCATCGCGGGTCCACTCGTCAAGGTGAAAGGTTTGCGCAGAGACAGGGGTCTCAAAGCGCTCCATGGCCTTGACAATTTCAAGCTGCTTAGCTCTAATGAGCTGCTCCATGCGGTCTCTAATGACGGTCATTGTGTGTAGATGAATGATATAAATGTAGTTGTGGAAATGTACAGATCTAGTAGTGGGAAGGAAGGCAAGTATTTATGCTAGCAAGGGTTGGAAAAAAAATAAAAAATGAAATTTCAAGTAAAAAATAATAATAAAAAAAAAAAAAAGATCTGAGCAAGGCTGGAAAGACACTGCTTTTAAATCCCATGAACCACCAACATTGCAAAAAAGGTCACCAAAAAACTGCTGATTATTACTATCTGACGCTTGCTTGACTTTGCTACCAATACTACATGATTTTAATCCTTTTTGACCGGTGAAATATTTGAAACAAAAGAAAAAATGGCAAAAAAAAAAAAACAACAAAAAAACTGGTGAGAACATGAAAGCCGTCCTGCTTTTTGCGCTGCGTCTCAAGAGTTGTCTGATTTCACTATGAGCCCATCGCAATGGCTTCGAGTAACGGCAGCAATATGGCCTTTTTCTAAAACAGCCAATAGGAACCCGTTCATTTACAATGGGATTTTCAAAAACCAAACAATAATTACTAGTTAAGGAAAACTTTGTACTTTCAAAACTTACAGCCAATAAAATCACGGGTAAGTGGTGTATTTTGCCCTGAAGCCAGGAACAGTTAACGGTTTAACATTCACGTGATATACATGTGATATTAACGTGACTTCTCCCAACAGTGGATGAGCTAGGGAGCTCGTTCAAAAAAAAAAAAAAAAACTTTTTGATCTAAAGGGCCTCGACAACCTAGAGTACCTTCACTACCGCGACTCTTCAAAAGAACTAGATATAACTAGATATAACTAGACCGGTAAAAATGTGCGCAAAAAAAAAGAACGGGCTCTCAGCTTTGCTTGCTCGTGAAAAGCAGAATGAGAAGATTATCAAGCGTGAGCAGTACGCTATCCAGAAAAAGCAGGAGATGAAGGACAATGCCAAAGCCAAGCGTCGCAAGCAATCAGCACCAGTTGCAACAGTCACTGTTGGCGAGGATGGATCTACGGATTCTCGCGAGACATCAAAAGTGGCCATTAAGTATTCATTACCATTTAAGGAGGATGACCGTGTGCTGCTCGTTGGTGAGGGTGACTTTTCATTTGCAGCAAGTATTGTGCGACAAGGGTTTGTCAAGTTTTTGGTCCCGACTGCGCTTGACGACGAAGCAACCGTCGCAGCCAAGTATCCAGACAGTGGCGCTGCTAATGTCGAGTACTTGAAGTCTGCAGAAATTACAATTGGTTCTAAACAAGGCGACAATGATAATGACGATGAGGCTAATGCGGAAGAAGCCGAAGAAGAGCTTGGCCAGCTGCCCAGCCAGAAACTATCCTGCGTGCCGCTATTTAGTGTTGACGGCACTAAGCTCGGCGCTTCAAAGTCTGTGCAACAGGGACTACACAAATTCCCCTTACTTGACCGTGACGACGGAAATACAATCAAGCCATTCCCCACCAAATATGATGTGGTACTCTTTAACTTCCCGCACATTGGCAACGGCGTCAAGGACCAAGCCCGCAATATCCTTCAACACCAGCAGCTCATGTCACAATTTTTTGCATCTGCGAAAAATATGATTGATTCCAAGACCAACGGTTCTATCGTTGTTTCTACTTTTGAAGGGTTGCCCTATTCGCAATGGAATCTTAAGGCCCTTGCCAAGGCCCAGGGATTATCCCTGCGCCGCTCACTTAACTTTGATTGGGACCTGTTCAAGGGTTACAATCACCGGCTCACGGCTGGCCGCGGTGATACCACCAAGGAAGCAAGTTCGCGTAAAGCAAAGTTTTTTGTCTTTGAATTCTTTGAAAATTCCTCCATGAATAAAGAAGCCATTGCCGCCATGCGCAAGAAAAAACGACAAATGGACCAGCTTAAAAATGTCAAGGGTAAAAAGAACAAAAAGCGACTTAACCAAAAGCTCGGCACTAGCAGGAAAAATACTAATCATGATGATGATGACAGCGATTGAATCAAGTGCAAACGTCTTATTACCACCATTTTTTGCATATTTATTCAACCGATTTACCATATCATTTTTTTTGTTTTTTGTTTTGGATATTGTATTATCTATAGATGTATTAATTTTTTTTTATATATTATTATTGATCATTTCATTTGCAGCGGAGCGTTACTTAAAGAGTCTCAAGCTTGTCGAGGATGGCCTTGGTGAACTCGGAGGTGGTAGCGGTACCGCCAATGTCCTGGGTTCTAATAGCACCCTCAGCAAGGATGTCGTAGGTGGCTTTGGAGATTCTGTTGGCGTGCTCATCGAGACCAAGGTGGCGCAAAAGCATAGAGGCAGAGAGAATCATGGCGGTGGGGTTGGCCTGGTTGCGGCCCTTGATATCAAGACCAACGTGTCTGCAACCGGGCTCAAAGACAGCGTGCTCACGGCCAATGTTGACACCGGGAACAAGACCAGGGCCACCAACAAGGGCAGCACCAATGTTACCAAGAATGGTACCGTAAAGGTTGGGGGTGACGAGAACGTCAAACTGCTGCGGCCAAGAGACAGCCTGCATAGAAGCGTTGTCGACAATCATGTCAGAGTATTCAATCTGGGGATAGTCCTGGCCGACCTCCTTGACGGTAGCACGGAAAAGACCATCAGCCAACTTCATAATGTTAGCCTTGTGGATGGCAGTGACCTTCTTACGGTTGTTCTTCAGGGCAAAGTCGTAGGCGAAACGGGCGATACGCTCAGACTTGTACTTGGTGATGATCTTGAGGGACTCAACAACACCAGGAACAGACTGGTGCTCCAGACCAGAGTACTCACCCTCAGTGTTCTCACGGATAAGAGCCATGTCAATACCGTCAATGCGGGTCTTGACACCGGGAATGTTCTTGATGAGAACAAGAGAGGCGTAGATGTCGAGCTCACGACGGAGGGCAACGTTGAAAGAAGCGTGGCCAGTCTTCTCAATGGGGGTGTAAAGGATACCCTTCAAACCAACCTTGGTGCGCTTGAGGGAGTTGATGGCCTCAGTGATACCCTCGCTGCTGTTGCCAACACCGGTGACCTGGATCTCCTCCCAGTCGATGGGAACGTTCTCAGCCTTGAAGATGGACTTGACAGAGTCAGTGATTTCAGCACCAATACCGTCACCTATCAGTAGAGAAAGCACAAACGGTTAGTAAAGGATAAATAATTAATCCGACGCAATGTGCAGTGTGAAAGAAGTGATTTTTCCGTTAAATATCCGATCGTGGTTTGAAAAAAAAACAAAGAGACAAAAGTTGATAGAGCAGCAGGGATGTAACGGCTGGACACGAGATAGCAGATTCGCGATGAGGTCGTGATGTTATCCTGCTAGATTTGGTGGACCTGAGATTGCCGCGGCATAGCGTTGGCGGGTTTCCGAGGAAAGAAAAAAAAAAAAAGATTTTCATGTAGGTATTTTTTAGTGATGCCGACTATTCGGGGGTGCCGGTTATGGGGGAAGAGAAAAAACGCGAGGGAATTTTTAAAGATGTCCACTGGGCAAAATCCGTAGTTCGGGCATGGCACACCAACCAAGACCAGAAAATCAAAAAAAAAGTTGGAAAATGAAAAAAATGAAAACATGAAAAGTGAAAATGTAAAAAAAAAAAAAAGACAACCAACAAGTAAAAAAGAGAGATAACCACCACCAACTATATTTGATTTTTGCGTAGAACACCGCAACGGCTTTGAACCAAAAAAATATCAAAATGCTGAAGGAAAAGAAAAAAAGAAGGCTGGCGTCGAAAAAAGCCAGAGATGTCGACACGAGTTCAATTGCTCGGATTCAATCAACTTGTTCATTGCACTGCTATAACTGAGAATAAAAAAAGAGCATACATACCAGGAATCAAGGTGACATTGTATCTACCGCCGTACTTGGTGGGCTCAAAAGCCTCAGGAGAAAGGGTAGCGGCAGTGGCCAGAGATCTTCTGGTAGCAACAGAGCGTAAGAGGGACTAAGTGGAAATAATATATTAGTATGGAAGAGTCGTATGGAAACTGAGCTGCACGCGCGTATATAGGCGAAGAAGACGTACCTTAGAAAAAGTAGAGCTGAGCATTGTGACGACGGATTATTGTGAGTAGTGAATGAAGGATGAAAAAAAGAAGAAGAGAAAGAGGAAAGAGAAAAGAGAAGAAGCAGAAAAAAAAAAGAAGAGAATAAAATTTAAATTTTTATTTATTTGCGAATTTTTTTTGTTTGACAAGATTTGTATATGATGTAGTAAAGGCTTGTTTGATGATTGTATAGAGTTTATGGACAGACAGGCAAAGCCGTTTAAATTGTGAGGGCTTTTCGGACGAGGAGACTGCCAGCACCAGCAGCACTACACATTTTGGCAACTACAAAGGCAAAGTAACAACAAGTACGGGATTAAAAAAAAAAAAAGCAGCAGCAGAAATTCTAGCCAACCAACCGTCAAGATTCTGCAAGGCTTAAGTTGGCTAAGGCAAGAACAATAACAAGTGGCAGGCAGGTAATTTTGGCAAAACGCGCGTGTCCGGCACTTTCAGTTAAACAATAAGCAGCAATATCAGCAGCAGCAGCAGCGCAAATCGGAGTCTCGGACTCGCAAGCAATCAAACCTTTCTGTCCAGCTGAATGCTTACCCATGTTTCAAAGTCACAGCCAAAAAAAAAATCCACGAGCGTTTTAAATGTCTCTTGCCCTCTTTATACAATCTATAGAGACCCTGTATTTAATGTCATAATTACGATCTGTTAGGCCCCCCCCCCCCCTCTAATCCGCTTTATGCTAACTGAGCCGTTTGTAAATAAAAAAATTGAAAATTTCAGGTTTTTTTTTTTTTTCTGATATCTTGTTACTACTGGTTTTGGGGGAAAAAAAAAGTGTTAGCCCAATATAAAAATAAGGTTGGCATCACCGACTTCCGGAGCAACAAAGGTTAGGGCAAAGTGGTCACCTGCCAATAAGACATGGATTTTATTTAGCGGATATCTAAAATTTAAAGCTTTAAATCATAAGACCTAAATACTTAGATGACATAATCACGTTGCAAGATAATTACGTAGAAAACTTTTAGATGATATGCTTTAAAACTTGAAACAAGTGACAATATTGTAAACCATGTTTTTATCCTGCCAGCGCAAAGTCAAGTCTGGCCACACTAGGTAAAAGCCGACCAATTATGCCCGCTCATAACAACACACAGCTAATTTTGGCAGTGAAAATTGAAAAAAAAAAAAAAAAAAAAAAAAAAAAAAAAACTGTGAGGAGCGTTTGCCATTTTAATTCAAACAAACCCATCACGGTAAAGCTGATATTACTAGTCCTTTTTACCAAAGTTTCCTGTAATTCTACCTCTTTACAACAGGGTTGTTACATTCAACTCAACATTTGCCCTGTCAACTTTTTATCTTGTAGTGGGCATGGTAAGTATTCAAACTTATTTTTTTCAATCTGTCATGGCCGCTCAACACACCTGTTTGCTCGATTGTGATAACCTCAATTATAACGTTTGTAGTAATACGGGTAATGGTGTTTTTTTTTTTATTATAGCAAATCAGCTATGGGAAAAAAAAAAACAAAAAAAAAAAAAAACAATTTGCCTGATAAGCAGGATAAGGCAGGCACAAAATTATTGAAATTCAGGTTTTCGAAATCTGAGGATAGCTGACAGATGTATCAAATTGATCAAAAAAGGTTGACGAGTGAAATTTGTTAATCTCAATAAAAAAATAGTGACCTTTGGTGCAACGGTTAATCATTTTTTTTTTCCGTAAAAAATTTGTCTCGTGTGGTTGTGCAGGCACAATATGCAATGCATCAAAATTTGAGTCTACTACACATATCTTTTTTATGTGGTTTATTTGAGTAGGCTACAAATAAATTAGTCCATCCATATACCAAATTTTGTCTTTTGATTTAATCAAAAAAAAAAAAAAATACAAAAAGACCAATTTAAAGATTTGCATATCTTGATAACCTTTTGGCATCTCAAAAGCCTTGGGAAAACCCTGCCTATCTACAGCCAGAGATGATTAAAAAATGCGACTCCTCGTTTGTACAAAATTAATAATAATATTCGCGCTTCCTAGGGCGCAATTGTAAAAATTTTAACTATATAGCCGTCAGCTTGGAGATTAAAATATGCTCTATAGATTGCGACATATAAGTGATTGATAAGAATAAAGTTGAATATTGCCTGCTGTAAGTGTGATTTAGCAAAAAACAACAACAACAACAACAACAACAACAAAATAAGATTTCAGATAAAAGATTTAATTTATTGAAAAGCACAAGTCATAAGTAAAAAATCAAATAATAATGGCTAGATTTAAGAAGTCAACGTTTCACAAATGCACAACTTTGTAAAAATCATTTCTCCTTTTTTTTTTATTATGATCTATAGTTACAATCTAATTTTTTTTATGTACAAAATTAAAATAACTGGCAGTGAAAATACCTCACGGATATTAAACCTTAGACTTGTCCTACGATGACATTAACCTTGTCAACTTGATTAAAAACCAAATGACTTTAGGGATGGAGTAGTAGATGAACGTTGGGTGGGTTTTATAATGACATACAACCATGAGCTCAAAACCACCTTCCGCGCACTCAAAAAAACGCCAAAAAAATTAGATAGAGATGAATAATATCTACAAGCAAAACTTTTTACTTTAATTTTAAGTAAATGAACTACTTAATTCAAGCATGGAAAGTAAACAAAATTGAACTTGGCAGAAATTATATATATATATATTCTGAAGGTTTAACCAGATGAATTAATTAATTATTTTTTTTTCATTTTTTTTATTTCATTTCCAATACTACTAATCCAGCTCTTTTTTTTTTTTTTTTTTTTTTACAAGGCGGCACAATGCGTAACCGACAGTAGAAAATAAGCGACTTGAAAAAAAAAAAATTAGACGCCGTATGGTATACGCGGCGCGCAAATTTTGACGGGGTTTTGGCCTTCCCGGGAATTGCAGCAGCACTTGTTATTACCTAAATTGTTTTTTTTTTACAAGCTCTTGGTCTATCTTGAGACTGTTTTGAAAAGTTATCAAGGTCTGTATATATATTTTTGGTTTTGTACTAGGGAAGTTTTGGTTTGGGAAATTTTGTAACATGGGTGGATTAGATAGCCTGAAAGATGGAACCGAGAGAGATCCAAAAAAAAAGGGCATATCCGGGTTTCTTTTCAAAAGTCTAAGAGGGGGTGGTGTAACTTGTTTTTTGTAATTTATATTTACAGAGGTTTTATTTTCACTGTTTGTTTTAGCAGTTGTTATAACTGGTTCTAAAGGTTCGGCTTCTGTTGTCCCCCTCTTTGACATGTGTATATATTTATATTTGGTAAGTTTATGTTATAGCCTGAGCCAAAAAAGAAAAAAAAAGACCTAGAAGAAGCACAAGCTTGTTGAAATCTAAAGGTAAGCCCCCAAAGGCTCGAAAAGTCAAGTCAGTTTACCAAGCTAACCAAGAAAGACCAATTTCAAAAGCTAGATTCAATAATACCGTCAGTAGAGTAAAACTGCCAGTTTAGAAAGTTTGTTTGGTATTTTGTTTCTCCTTAAAATTCTGTGTAAAAAGAAATATCAAGTTTCATTCCGAATGTCTGCTCCAGACCAAACCATTCACAACCCTCCCTTGACCGGGAATTATATTTTTTTCCATTGAGTTACACTCTAATTTAATTGTTGGGCTATACCTTTCGTTGAAATCAGATTCAAGTACGTTCCTGCTTGAAGATAAGTAACTGAATCAGGCTCTCTCCGATTATACCATACGAAGCCAAGCCTACGCTCAAAAGACTTTTTTTTAGTTGATAGTTTACTGTAAATTTATAATGACGATATTTTGGATTTGATACTACAAATTTTCACGCCTAGGTTCTGTAACTAACGTCTAAAAAAAGTGGATTTTATACAGTATAATATACTGAATGTGCGACAAATATACTTGAACTCATTTAAAAACCAACAAAAATAATTTCTACATACTTGTTAATTTCCAAATATCTTTGAGTGTCTGTACAAATGAGATTTAGCTAGTAAACAAAAGCGACAAAAAGAAGCGTAATTTATATATCATTATGCTATCTCGTCACAAAAAAAATAAAAAAGACCCCACAGAGAAAAATATCCAGATGCAAAAAGATCCAAAAAAAAAAAAAAAAAAAAAAAAAAAAGATTCTAAGGCCATGGCCCAGACCCTCACACTGTCACCAAGTGAGGTAGTGTCAGTACATGGTACACCTTAGTGATGTGAATTTAAAGGGTTGGCATTGCTCGTGTCTATTACCAATGCCTAGCAGCAAAAAAAACAACAACTAATATGTCAGCATTGCGTAAAAAAAAAAGATTTTAACAAGAACCAAAAGATTTTCCCTTTAAATCTTTTTTTTTTTTATCATCTTGGTTTAAATTTATACAAATGTGAATTTTCACAGGCTACAAGAATTATGGGAAGCAAGGCCCATGATAACCGAAAAGAGAAAAAAACAAAAAAAATTGGTAATAAGAAACGGCAGTTAATTGAGACAGGAAACTATTAATTAGGCCACGACGGGGATTGCGTTTAAAGATGGGATTGTTGCCACTGTGCAGCTGGTAATATATATGAAATGATTGGGAGGATAAAAGTAATTCAGTTATTAGCAAATCCATACACGGCCCTTGGAGGGAGGATAAACCAGTGAAAATCTTGGTGATGGCAGTGACTTCTTCAAAATTGAATTCTCCTTTATTTTTTATTTTTTTTTTTTTTTTAAAAAAAAAAAAAAAAAAAAAAAAAGGTCGATATCTACAGTAGTCCTTAAAAAGGCGATGATAAAAAAAAATGGACAAATTGTCAG
Source organism: Geotrichum phurueaensis (assembly GCA_030558065.1). Taxonomy (NCBI): domain Eukaryota; kingdom Fungi; phylum Ascomycota; class Dipodascomycetes; order Dipodascales; family Dipodascaceae; genus Geotrichum; species Geotrichum phurueaensis. The sequence continues at coordinate 12,086 of JAJMRT010000175.1, forward strand.
TTTGAAGAAAAAAAAAAAAAAACAATTAACTGAAGATGGAAAGGGCTATTTGTTTAAATTTTCGAGGGAGATGATGGTTTTTTTTTTACGGTTGTAAGGTCCTTGAAGCGACAAGCCTAAACGGTAGAAAGTAAGCTTAGATAAAAGGTCGAGAAGATCTACAAAAAATTCGAGGGTGTCGAGAGAAAGAAAAAAGAGAGAGAGGTCGAGATCACGGAGGAAGTATTTGAGACTTGTTGTCTGAATTAGTGAGAAGGAGTAAATGTTAAGATTTTTATTATTATTTTCATCACTAAAATAATGTGTGTGTTTGTGTTGGTCCATGTGGTGTAAAATAAACTATGAAAATTTCCACAGGAAATTAAAAATCAGCTCATTTTTTTTTTATTTTTTTTTATTTTTGATTTTCGGGTAAACATGAAGATTATCTAAGCAGCTGGTTCCACTAATCCATAAAACCCTTACCTTGTATGTGCTCATACCGTTGAGATTTTGTTTTTAAGTTTTTGTGTGTGTGTGCAGTTGACAGACCACAGAAAGTTTAAAAAAAAAACAAAAGTTACCCTTTTTCAATTACAATAATAATAAAAAAAAAAAAAAATCACGTTACAATTTTTACAAATTTACAAACTTTTGTTCCTTATATAATTTCTTTTTCTTTTATCGTTTTTTTTAAAAAAAAAAAAAAAAAACAATTCTCCCATGGTCAGAAATCCGAGGATGAGTCCATTTTATACATAAGAAACAAATCTATAAAGAAAACATCACCAACATTATTATCTTTTTAATTAATACAATCATAATGATGAATATTTGTCAATTATATCAACAATGTCGCTGAAAAAAAAAAAAAATGCGTATTGATTGTAGTAATTCTTGTTTTACAAGCTGTGAATGTGATTCTCCTGTTTAAAATATATACCTACCCATTACGTACATGTATCGTACTCTTACTGATTCACTCACTCATACACCCTGAGCCTTTTTTTTATTTTTATTTTTGCCCTTTTCAACCTTTCTTGTTCATCATCAAAATTATCATCAGCTCAGCTTTTTATTTTCTTTACTGTTATTATATTCCCTTGAATTCTTTTTTATTAAAAGGATCAAACATTCCACTTTTTTCTTCTGTTTTATCTCTTTCTCTCTCCTTTTTCCCTTCTTTTCCTTTTTTTAAATCTTTTTTTTTTTTTTTTTTCCTTCTTCTTCTCGACCTTCTCGCTCGTCTCTCCTCCGATAAAACTAAATCACCCCATTCACTCTAGCCATTTCTCTCACCTAATATTTATATATACTATATACCATTCACCATGGATGATTCCACCATTCCCTTCGACTTTGACGACTGCAACGCTTTTCTCAACTCTCTAGACGAAAACACTTCAGCGTCGACAGTCAAGTATCAAAAGGGATTCCATCCGGCTACAACAATGAACGACTTTAACGCTTGGGATATCAATGTCAACAACAATAACAACAATACATCCACCCTCGCGGCATCAAATTTCATTGTAAACCCTAATGACATTGATCCCTCGTCCTTCTTTGCCAATAATATTAATTTTTACAGTAATGACTCCTCTTTAAACTCACCAATTTCTTCTCCCTCCATCACATCAGATTCAGATTCATCAAATACTCTTACCGACACCTTCCTCTTTAATAACAACACAATTGATTCGGCAATGGCCTTTCCCACCTCAATAGATGCCGCACAAATCAATCAAACTGCATATCCAATCACGCCCCCTTACCCATCGGCCAACTCATTCGATCCCGACACCTCTCCTAACGATCTTGCTGACTCGTTCAACTATTCCGCGATATCCTCGCCAAACTTGCCAGTCAAGTCTGAGCCTATTTCACCCGAGTTTCAGCATCAGCTGCCAGCTGACCCAGCAGCTACCGACTCAAAAAAACGATTGCCCAAACAGCCCAAAAAGACCAAAGCGTCGAAAAAATCGCCTTCACAAAAGTTAGGTGCTGACACCAAATCTAGTAAAGTGACTAAACCCAAAAAGGAAAAGACTTCACACAACATGATTGAGAAACGGTACCGAACAAATATCAACGATAAGATTCTTGCCCTTAGAGACTGTGTACCATCTTTGCGGTGCATTGTCACTGGCGGCTCCAAAGCTGAGGAGGACCTTGAGGGCCTGACGCCTGCATCCAAACTCAACAAAGCTACCGTCCTTACTAAGGCCACTGAATATATTATGCATCTCCAGAAGCGCAATGCAGAGCTCATGAAGGATCTTGCTGAGTTTAGACGCGGCCAGGGTTCTATGCCTGACTCTTGCATTGACTCCAACTCATCACCTTTGCTCAGCTCCTCTCCTGCATCTTCTGACTCGAGCTCACCCATTAATCCCAACATGGTGGCTCAAGCATATCCCACAAACAACTCTGGCAACTTTGCTTCCAAGGCAATGATGCTGTCAATGGCGGGCCTTCTTGGCGCCGGTCTCGTCAATGACAACGGTCTCCAGGGACTTAGCGCTCTGCCGGTCTTTGCGTTTCTTCCCGCTTCCACTGTTGACGTATCGTCGGTTCTTTTCTCCTTTAAGGTCATGCTCATTTTGGGCACTGTTCTCTACATGCTTTCCCCCAGCCTCTTTGACTCGGCCCCCTCCAAGGACCAAAAGAAGCAGACTATGTCTGTATTGGAGGACGGTGAGGTTGAGCAATCTCTGAGGGATTTGAGAAGACAGGCTTGGATGGCTAATAACAGAACGCTCAGTCTCCCATCTGAAGCTCTCTCTTCGCAGATCTTTTCTTTTTTCAAGAACATTGCCCAGTGCTTTGCTCTTAACATGATGGGCGGCGATGGCTTTGACATTCTTGGCCGTGCTTTTAACTCGGAAACTTTGGCCTCTCAGCGTGTCTCTCTTTCCCGAGCCATTGAAGCCCAACTGTGTGGTGGTGACGCTTTTATTACTCACAGCAGATTATTTTTTACTTTTATTAAAAGTTTCATGCTTCCTGCTACTGCGTCTCGCTACTTGTCTCAGGCCGTCCACATTAACATTTTGTGTAACGGTATTAGCTTTATTAAATTGCTGGTTCCCTATATTTCCCAGTACTTTTTGATGCAGGCAAGAAAAGCTCTCAAGCACGAAAACCCTTCTGACGAGCACCGTACCCCTAGTTACATTCGCGCTTTTCTTTTTGCCAGCAAGCATGACAACTCCCCTGACACCTACCAGAGACTCTACAATGTTGCTTTTGGTCTGCCCATTTCTAATGGATGTTCCACTGGTTCCATGGATGAGGGCTACTTGTCTATTGTCACTGACAAGTCCCTGCGCAGCGTGGGCGATGTTGTTGCTGCTTTGTACACCAACAGTCTTGTCCATGAGGTTTTGGTTAGTGTGCTAGAGAAAAACGAAATTGACTTTAGAAAGCTTGAACTCTGCTCTGACCTGGCTCCCCCTTGCTCTGTTATCGGCCGCCGCGTTGCCATTGTTGAGGCTCTTTTGCTTGGCCCCAAAGATGGATCATACGCTAAGAAGGCTATGGACATGCTTAAGGAAGAGCTTGAGCAGCAGGCATGGATTTCGCACAAGCTCAATGGTGATTCTAATGCAAACACCGTTCTTTCTCCTGTCCAAGCGCCATTGGTTCAAGATGAATTTGAAGAAGAGCTGAGTGATAGCAGCAGCATCATGAGCGACTACACCATCATGTCTGAGTCTGAGGCCGACTCCTTGTCGACCGAGCGCGAAGAGAAGTTTACCTTTTTGTCATCGGCTGTTAAGACCAACACCACTCCCTTTGCAGTGTCTCAGGATTCGCGACTTGGTATCCGTTGCTCTTTAATCCTATGCTACCTCGAGCGCAACATGAATGCACATGCATTCCAGTTGGTCCAGAATGTTGAAATTAACAAGCTGGAAAATATTTGCTTGCTAGGATTTGTTGCCATGTGGAAGGTTCTTTGTGAAATGCATGAGCGCAAGTACACTGCTAATCGCCACAAACTAGAGGATCTTTCAGCCGTGGCCCGTGTTTGGCTTGGAGGAAATGCAGGTACAAAGGAAGGAATTTCGCTGGGAAGACTGAGAGACTTGGTCGGCGAGTCTGTAAAGATTAACAAATTCTTCGGTGGCTATGACAATGAAATGGACGAGGGCTATGGCACTCAGTAAACCACCAAAATCTAGAAAGAACTCGTATTTTAGTATTTATTTGCAAAAAAATTTAATGTTTTTATTTTATTTTTTCTTTTAAAAGGCTACCTATATTTACCTATATTGTAATCAACGTGGTTTGAGACAGTTCCGAAGATGAGAACTTGCATTTTAGGGTTTGTAACCCGTACCCAACTATTTTTTTTTTTCTCCTTCAGAAGTTGACAAAGATTCTGTCTCCAAACAATATCTTTGCGTTCTTTCATGTAGTTTACCATTCACGCAGACCACCATTTATCTGATATACTGGCCTATATCATTGATTTCATTTATTTATTCGCACCACTACTCTTTTTATTTTTTCATTTTTAATTTTTCATTTTTATTTTTTCTGTTTTTCTGATCAAAACTTGTTTTGTTTGTTATCTCTTGGCTCTTAACATCTGCATATAGCTCACATCCATGTCGACTGAGCAACAGCCGCTTCTTCTTCAGCAGCTTCTACAAACCCAGTCGGTACCTCAGAAACGCGTGTGGATAAAACGCGACACGGTGGGCTCCATTGGCAGCACGCCGACAACTGTGCATGTTTCACCTCATGACATTGTCGACGATCTCAAGTCGCGGGTTCTGGCAAAGTACCCAACCACGCTTGCGCGCGAGGTCGACCCCGCGGACTTGGTCATTAGCCGTAGCGACGTGGTGCTCTCTCCCGAGGAGAATGTTTTCGGGGTCCTGGACCGGTTTTTTCCTGCGGGCACGGTCATGAGTGTCAACGATGCGTTTCTTGTTTCAGTTCGACCACGACAGCAACTAGAGCTACTGCAATTACAGCAACAAAGCCAACATCAGTCTCGCGTCGAGTCGCCGCGCCCCGCCTCTGTCAACGAGGAACTGCACCATCCGGCACCACATCAGCAGCTTCAACCCGAAATTGACTTTCAAATTCCAGTGTTTCCCGAGGCTACGTCGGCCAGCGCACCTATTAACACATCTACCAACGCGTCCGCTAGTACACCTATCAACACGTCTACCCATGCGTTTGCCGACCCACCTGTCGACGCGTCGGCCAACACGTCTACTGACCCATCTTTTAATACATTTATTAACACTTCTATTAGCACGCCAACAGATACTAGTACGCTTGCCCCCACTCCCGCACCAGCTTTAAACGGGCCGACAAAAAAGCCTGACTCAAACAAAGCATCCAAACGTTCACGCGCCAACAGTATGAAATCCAATACGGGCGGAAATGGTGTGATCCTGCTGCCGCGACAATTTAAAAACAACTCGACAGTGGGTGCGTCTGGTATGGGTAGCGGCGGTAATAACAGTGGCGCTCACGGCAACCGCAAGGGTGTTCCCAAACTCTCTCTCGAGGTAGGCCGATACCCGTCTCCGGAGATTCATCATACCAAGTCTGGAGCGTATCAGCGGGTGAACCGGCCGTCATTAAGAAGCAGTCTAACGACGACACCTTTGTCGAACGGTATGTTGCTTTCTAGCTCGCCAGCATCTACACCACCCTTGACAGCACAGCAAGACGAACAAAACCATGAGGATTCTGAGGCTACTCGCCGCAAGCGCGCAGTGTCAAACCCCGGAACTCGACCCAAGCTTGCCACGCTGCGGCAGGCATCGCAGCAGAGCATCTCGCGTGTCGCACGTACAAATAACGGTGGCCGCAATTCTCCACTCCCTCCCGTGACCGCATCCAGTAATAACACGACCATGAACAACAAGAAACTGCTTCTCTCAATCAACAAGGGAATTTCACCTTACACGACAGTTGTCCCGCAGGTGAATGTGCTTATTGTTGAGGACAACGTTATCAACCAAAAGATTTTAGAGACATATTTGCGCAAGCGCAAGATCCGCTCGTCAACCGCCAAGAACGGTAAAGAGGCGATTGAAAAGTGGAAGCAAGGTGGATTCCATTTGGTGCTAATGGATATTCAGCTGCCGGTGATGAACGGCATTGAAGCCACGAAAAAAATCAGGCAGCTGGAAAACCGCAACCGCATTGGCGTGTTTAGCAGTGTTAACAATACGGCGGCGGCGAGCGAACCCGCCGTCGAACTTACAGAAGACGAGACGCTGAACACAAAGAAATTCCGGTCGCCGGTAATCATTGTTGCGCTGACGGCAAGCTCTTCTCTTGCCGACAAGTCGGAAGCGCTTGCTGCAGGGTGCAATGACTTTTTGACCAAGCCTGTCAATCTGAAATGGCTAGAGCAGAAGACAATTGAATGGGGATGTATGCAGGCTCTGATTGACTTTGAAGGGTGGAAGATGTGGGTAAGCAAGTAAATGCTGCCTTGCTTTTGGTTGGCCACTGATATCTGAGTTTTGAACAACACCCCCCTATCTCTGCTTTACACGATGTTGGTTTTTTTTTTTTTTTTTTTTTTTTTTTTTGAACAAGTTGGGCGTAGAATCCTCGCTCAAGTTCATAGGGCCAAGCACGTACACTGACATTTTCATCGACTGATTTTGACTTATGAGTTCGCATCTACCATGTTTTCATTATTTTGACCTCAACTGCATCCTTTATTCCAGATATACTCATCGGCCGCAGATTCATACCATATCGTCTGAGGTTTAATATTTGTGGGCTTTATTACATGGAATCGAGGTACTAAGCTGGGGAAAACTCTTGGTCTTTTTTTTTTTTGGCACTACTTGCGAAGGAGGAAATTTATCCTACACCTCTCAAAATTATCAGATTATAGATCTGTAACCATTGCCCATAAACAACAAAGTGCATTAAGGATACACGGTATTTGCAAGCAGCTATAGCACGCGCCGTCGACACTAACCAAACTATTGAAAATTCAACTAGATAAACACGAGGACAAGTGTTTTATTTCCCTGGGTGCTTCATTTTATTTTTCATTTATTTCTTTCTTTTTTTTTTTTTGGACAAAATTATCGGCATTTTTGTCAAAACCTTTTTTTCAATGGTCCTGAATCACCTTTACATATATTACGGGACCTTGGCAGCAACAATTTTTTTTTTTTAATCTTTTTATCATACATCGGCACACACCGACACATCTTGTTATTTTACAGCATCCGATACTGCAAGAAAAAGTTTTTTTTTTTTTTTTCAATTTTTTAATCTTTTAGAATTGGTATTGGAGTTGACCCAAGATGTGTCTTTATTTATTCTTCTTTTTTTATGGTTTATTAATGTAATCTTTGGACTTACTGATAGGAGCACACTATACTACCATTTATTCATTCAGTTTAATTATATATAGTATATATCTATTTATTTAATTTCTACGCAATTTTTTTTTGGTGGATAGTATTCTGTCTATACAAAAAATTGGAGCTTGTTAATCCTTATCAAAAAAAAAAAAAAAAAAAAAAACCCCCCAAAAAAAAAAAAAAAAAAAAAAAAAAAAAAAAAAAAAAAAAAAAAAAAAAACATACGTAGATGGTTGGTTTTCAATTAAGCATGCTCTGGACCACCTCTGGGGTCTCCAGGTTGGATTTCTCTGGTAGCTTTTTATAGCAAATTTGAAGGTTCCAAAAGCACAAAGGCACCCACAAAACCATGTGTAACGCTCTGCACGTACTTGACCCCTTGCCATGGCAAGCAGCGCGCCACGTGACCCAAGCGAGCAGAAAGAGTAAAAGACCGACTGGTTTCTAGTCTGGTCTTTAAGAGGAAGGGAGGGGGTATGAATTAACAGATGTGACAACATTTTTTTTTTCTGCAAATGGCATAGAAACCAAAGTGAAACTGAAAGTAACGGAGATGCTTTTCCCCCTCTCCCTCTCTTGAGCTTTTACGTTTTTTTTTTTTTGTCCATTTGGTTTTGAAAAATCTTTTGTGAACTGACTTGGAGTGTGAATTTTCAGACTAAGCTGGTTTACATTTAAATGTAAAGACTCCCTTGACACACGGACTGAGTTCGTGAAAAATTCGGTGTCATCGAAGTGAATGAAATATATAGTGAATGGCGCATTCCCCGCTAAGAGGGTTATTTTTGTTGTATTAATGTCTTCTGTGTATAATTTTTAAATAGTTATAAGGACAATAAACTGATTATATATATATAAATGTAAAGACTGTTTTATTTCTTGAATATCTCACCTCCACTAACTGTGTAAAAAAAAAAAAATCCAAGAAAACAAGTAAGCTTGGGTCTTTCAAGCCTTTTGAGTTTTTCAGGCTCGCTTTAGTGGTCAAGAAACAGTCATGCTACTTATACAATGATAATAGAGTATATATAACTTGAAATATTTTTTTATTAATTGCAAATAATCAATGGACAGCAAATAGAAATATCGTTTTCAAGTAACAACATCACCGAGAGGCCCTTTTCCAACCTTAGACCCCCTGCGGATCGAGTAGATTTTTTTTTTTTCAAAACTATAACCACACACTCTCCCTTTTTTCAAAAAGGTTATTATATATAATTTATGAGTAGATAATGCTTGTTTCGATGATGCTGGTTTTTTTTTTTTTTTTTTTTTTTTCAAAACGTTATTAAATAAGTAGTTAAGCTGGCGTTTGATCACCATATAAGTTGATCTTGCTACAAAGAAAACAACACGCCAGTGCAAATAGTTAAAGTACGTAGGTAATGTTGTAAAAAAAAAAAAAATTGCAAATGGTCAAGGCTGCTGAGCCAATAATCTGATCAAAGGCCCTGTGATTATGGGTCCACAAAGATACCTGCGGTTATCATAAGAATATGGTTTATTAGTAACAAAAAATTGGTGATTATCGTTTTGAAATACACTTGAAGTGTTTAATGTAGTTACAAATGATAATAATAATATCTATAGTAATATAAGTTTTAAATTACTCTTTTTATTCAACTTATTTGACTCCGATGGAGTTCCGCGGTATTACTCTTTTAGGCTTTTAATACAACATTGAGTCCGAAAAAAGCAACTGGCTGGATCTCACCGTTTGACTAAAAAATATAAAAAATAATAAAAATTACATAGTGTTTATTTATTTTTTTATTTTTTATTTATTTTTTTATTTTTGCCTGGCTGGTAACTCATGGCAAAAGATCCACACTGAGGTGTCTGATTGTCGAATCTGGAAAAAATCACAAAAATTTCCCACATCTTGACTTTCTCCACGTTGAAACACCACCCGACAATCCACGCAGTGTAAACTGTTTTGTATTTGTTTTTATTATTTTTTATTATTTTTTGCTTCTCCAACTTTTCTTTCTTCTTTTCTATTCTTCTTTTCTCTCTGTAATTATATTTTTGTAGCAATTATATATCTTTTTTGCCCTGAAATGTCTGGTCTCAAGGTCTTTCATTCTAACCCCTACGCAAGTGACGTAGATGTGCCATGCGTCGAATACTCCGACGATGATGTAGTCTCAGTTTCACGCCCCCAACCTGTACGACTACCCATAACCAACGTTGCCATGAACCCCATTGCAAGCTCTACGGGCAACGATAACATGATGAGAAAATCTTCGATGAACAGAAGGCGTTCTCATAAAGCTCCTGCGGTCTCTGCAAATTCGCTTGCTGTACCTAGCAAAAACGGCACAAAGCCCATAACAATTACACCAAAACCTTCCCCAGTCCCCCCAGCAGCACAGCCAGTTTCCGTTCACGCGACACCGTTAAATCCCCAGCCAACCATCGTACAACCACAGTCATTAGCTCAAAATTCTCCTTTTCAACAATCACAGCAGCAGGATCAGCGTTCTACATTTTGGAAAACTCTAGGCACGCTTCAAGATAAGGCTCTTACATACTTTGCTGGCGACGGAACTAAGACGCAGCCAAGCTCTAACCCGCAGGCGTTTCAGACTCAAAACGTGCCTGGACAACAAGTTGCTCAAAGCCCATATATTCCACCTTCAGTGCAACAGTCTATTCCTAATCAGCTGGCCCAGCCTCAATCCAATCAGTTTTCACAGCCGCCAGGTAGCTTCCCGCAACAGCCAGCGCCGTTGCCATATCAGGCGAGCCAGAGTATGTACTATCCCCCGGGCAATGGTCCCAATATGGCGCAATCTTTGCCGTACTATAGCTTTCAGCAGCCGTCAATGCAGGCACCCACCCCTTCATTTTACACCCCCAGCTTTAACTCCATGTTGTCTTCTGTTGCGCAGCCTTCGCCTTATAAAACAATGGTTAAACAATACAAACGAAAAAACAAGACAGCTAGTTTTCCAGCTGGTGTAGATCTATCAGACTCAGATGAGGACTATGAGTATAATGAAAATGACAATGCAAAACTCGAAAATGGTCAAGGAAGTAATCTTGTTATTGTAATGATTGGTGTAATTACAATTGCTTTGTTTCTACTTACGCGATCCAGCGGTAATCCTGTGGCCACTACGGTTGCATCAGCGGAAACCGTTGCAAACGTTGCCAGAGATTTTATTGAAAATTCTATTCCCCAATCTTCTCCTGTACAACAAGCACCTCATATGGTTCACACCCCGCCAGTTACAACTCCCGCCACAGACTTTTTTGAGCAACTTGTGTCGATTCTACGCACCATTATACTTATCGCAATTGTTGGCTTGGCCCTCTTCTACTACATTACTAGTAACGCTCAAGGAAAGCTGCCGAATAAAATTCCAGGTAATATTTTTTCCAAGTTTGGTCCCTTTCAGGAAAATACCCAAAAAATGAACCAGCCAACCCCTAAGAAGGAACGGCCCGGTCCGCTACTGCCCCAGCTCAACTGGTGGGACATGTATCAACCAGCAGCTTATCCTCCTTCTAGATGGAGTAATTTTGGAGCGGCCCTGGGTGGTGGTTTAGGCGCGGTACAGGGCTATATGGGGCAGGCTATAACTGGTCAGCCCTTCTACAACCTGGGATATCCTAATATGGCCAATGGTAGAATGCCAGTTCACGTCAACATGCATTATGATGCTGATGACGATGATGAGTCTGATAGCGAGGATGAAGATGAAGATGAAGAAATGACTAATACTATCTATAAAGAGTATCTCCCTGCTGGCTCGTTTGACTCCCGCTTTGAGCCCAATCACTTTTTGAACCTAGAAGCTAAAGCCAAAGCCAAGGAAAAAGCTAAAGCCGCAAAGTCTGTCAAAGAGGCAGAGGCTGCTGCTGATGCAGAAAAAAAAGTGATTTACTCAAAGTCGGATCTTCCTGAGGAATTCAAGCCGTACTATGAACCCATGCCCCCTCTACCTGGTATTGACGACCCTGACCCACCCATCTCTGACACGCTTGTAAAGAACGGGCCAGACAAGGAAAAACTGCAAGAAGTAACTGAGCGCAAGACGCAGAAAAAGGGCATTTTAAAAAAGGATTCCGACAAGGAGCGGATCAAGGGTCTCAAGGAGGGCATGCAGGAATATTTTATGGATGAATACTCCTGTAAGCCCTACGGCCCCCCGCCCAAGCGCTACCATGGTGTGACTTCTGACGAGACTACCAAGGCAAAAGCCGTAGCTACTTGAGTAATTTAAATGATGTTGATTATGTTTTAGGCAAGACATCTGTTGCGATTTGCTAGTCGATATGTCCATTCCTTATTTAGGCGTAATTCAGTAACAAACAAAGTAAATGAATTTTTGATTAGGTTGCCCTGAATAACCCATACTCTAGATTCTTGAGCAACTTGATTAAGTACTCAACCATATCTAATTAAATCAGTTCAACGCTAGTACAAGAATCTTAAATTAGCAACGAGTTTCAGCTACTGACAATGTGATATATATACATGTAATGATTCAATTTAATGATACAAGCAAATACCAGCCGTGTCATTTACAACGCCACAACCCGGCGCAGCGTCCAAACCGGGTGAACTGTTGTAAAATAATTTTAAATTTGACCTCTGTAAAAATCTTGCCAATTTTGAGCAGCCCAAAAAAAATTGAAAAAAAAAAAAACCTCTACACTCTAGGCTTTATGAAACCTGCTGTCATTTTATTGTTTTCTTTGTTAATAAGCGGTATATACCTATGTTTCCTTTATATAATTTTTTTTGAATGAAACTTTAGTCACAATTAACAAAAAAAAAAAACCCCCCTCCCACAACATCACAAATTCCATTAAAATATCTTGTACAAAAAAAAAAGACTTACTAGTTACGAGGGACGTGTTTGTCGCCGCGCTTGGCCGCAATAGCCGCCTCAATAACATCAGTCTGACTTTTACCCTTGGGATCAAAGTAAGGAACCTCAGCCTGCGTGGTGACTCTGATACCATGTCGGCGCTGCGGGTAATAATCAAATACCGCTGAGTGCAACGTTGTTCTATTATCCCAAAATGCAATATCGTGCGAATTCCACTTGAGTCGGTACTGCGCCTCTTGCAGAGTGGCGCCAAGCTTGTAGAGGTAAGCAAGAATAGCATCGGATTCCGATCGTGGCACGCCGACAATGGTTCTTGTGAACCCTTGGTCAACAAAAATTGACTTGAACCCAGTTACCGGGTGGGTGCGGACAATGGGGTGCTCGGTAGTAATAGCAGGCCGGCGAATAGGGAAGCCAAGTTTTTCAATATTCTGGCCCTGCTCAAGGGATGTATGGGTAGCTTTAAGTCCCTCAAGATATTTTTGTAAGCTGGGGGAAAGCGCATCATAGAGAGCGTAGCCAGAAGACCACAGGGTATCACCGCCAGTGGAAGGAGCATCCAAAGATTTCAGGGAAGTGTAACCAGCGGGCTGAACCTCATAGGTGACATCAGAATGCCAAAAGGTAGTGGAGTCAGCAAAAGGTCGTCTTTTTTCATCGCCATAGACAACATGGATAGCCTTGAGATCAGGATGTTGATCGTAGCCAACGGGTATAGGGGTATTGGCGTTAACGTGAAGCTCACCAAAATATTTGCCTAGTTCAATTTGCTTGTAGACATCCAATTTTTCCTGGCCTCTGAAAACAACAACAAGTCTTCTTGCAATGAGAAGTGCAAGCTCGTTTTTCTGTGTATCGTCAAGAGTAGTAAGATCAACACCGGTGATTTCAGTACCAATCTTGGGGTTAACATGGATCACTGAAGTCGCATCTCGGAGAAGGTTGGCGTAGTTATTGTTGGGATCAGCCAACAGGGCCTTATCCTGCTCTTCCTTAAGCGGGATGGGAGGAAGCTGAAGGTCGGGGAAAGCAGGTTTAAGAAAGTTAAATTCATAAGCATCGTCTCTGGCCTTGGATTCCTCGGGAGTAATGGTCAATTTTTCAAAATCAATCTCGCCAGAGATGATGTCATTGATGTCATGTCCAACCGTTTTGGATTTGATTGCCTCGAGAGCGCTAAGCTGAGCAGGAGAAGTAGCAGCAGGAGCCATTTTTTCTAATTGGTATTTTGATGGGTTTGATTGATTGTGTTAGGTTATTGAGTATTGAGATAGTAAAAACAAAGAGCTAAGGATAAATTAAAAAAAAAAAATAGAGGATTTAAATCCCGGGAATAAAAAGGTATTTATAGAGACATCTTGATAGACCATTCTTTAATTTGATTTTTGATGAGAGGAGATGCAAGATTTTTGGTTGTGATAACAGATTATACAAAAAACAAAAGAGTCTGTAGCGACCGATGAGTATCGGCTGCAAGGCTTACAAGGGATATTGGCGATAGGTACGGGGAGTCACAAACTTAGATTAGCATTTGTGGCTTATGGCGAAATATCGCGCCGACCACTTGTCAAAATATTAGCACTGAATGACGCCACACACGAAATTTATTTGAAAATCACAACACCCAAAAAAAAAAAATCAACACAGAAATAGAAACGTGCTTTTTTATACCTGACGTGGTTTAGTCTTATAATAAAATGGCAATGTGTTTTGCTGCGTCACAGAGTTTGATCACTCTACTCTATGTCTGCAAACGCCTTTTTGAATTTTGATTGCACATTTTAATTTTTTTTTATTTGTTTGTTCCTACTCCACGTCATATTATTTAGCCAAACCGTCCACTTTTTTTTATTTTTTTTTTTATATACGTAGTCGGTCGCCAATGATTTCAACCGTTCTTGTGGCTAAACTGTCATTTCCAAGATTTTTTGAAAAACAATTATAAAAATTCAAAAGCCACAAACTATGTAACTATTCGTAGCTAGTAACGGTTTTTATGTGATTAGGAAATTGACCAGCTAGGTAGCAAACAGCCAAAAAGTTTTACTTGCTTGAGAGCAACTGACATGCAAGTTGTCCATTTGAATAGATTATTATTCTGGAATAAATGTGAAACTTTTCTATAGATGTATGGATGGCCTTGAATATTGATGCGTTTATCATACACCATTGAAAGGAAAATCTCACAAGTTGCTGGCAAAAACTATATATTCAGCAAACACTTGTAGGTAAGCTTTTGAGTTTTAGGAATCAGTTATGAAAAGATAACGCGCCATATGTTTTATTTTGACTTTAATAACGGTAAAAACTCTTGAAATTCGCATACTGAAAGTTTATTGTCAGTGAAAAAAAAAAAAAAAAAAAAAAACGGCTCTTAACTACACCGACTTTCAATTGTAAACTTTTGAAACTATAGTAAGAGCAAAAGCATTTTAGTCTTGCGGTTAGCTTAAATAGCTCTCGCACATAGAGCCTTTCTAGTTTGAGATATACTATGATTGTTTATATGTAGTATTCAGATCCAGAAACAAAATTCAATTATTTTTTTTTTTTTACAATTTTTTATAATTTTTCAACCATTAAAATCCGTATAAGCAATTTGATATATCATGAAAAAGAGTAATAAATTTTACAAAGTCATCTATGAGCCTTTTGAGAACTAAGCACAATAAAAACTTGTATCTGTGACATAGTTTTTTTAGTTTGTGCATGATTGCACCGTTTTCAGGCGCTCATTGAAAGAGATTTTAGCTCTTATGCATTTGTGATTTGGCATTTTATTACTTGAGCTCGTGATTTACATGTCCTCTGTTTGTAATCAAGATTTCAGCTTTTTTACCTTCAAGTATTTTTAAGATGGCTAGCCAAAAAAAAAAAAAAAAAAAACATTGGAGCTTTTTTTTTATTGAGAGTCAAGCTGCTACAGATATATTTGCCTATCGAGCTTTTGGTAGCCATATTTTTGAGAGCATTCCAATCCAAGTAGAATTCACTTTTAAGCCCTGGATATTTAAGTAATTTTATTAATTTGATTGGCATACTCGGTAATTAAAAATAATAGATGCAATTCGCTTGTTTGTACGAAACAGTTTAATGGAATGATTTTCACTTTAGATTTTAAAAAGATTTTGCTTTTGGTCATAATCCTTACTAAATTTAACGCTTTAGAACTTGCATTCTATTTGATTGATAATTATTATAACAAATATCTTTTTTTTTCTGCCCTTGTTTTGATCCTTTGCTAAGCAAGAACTTGAGGCTTGAAGTTGGCTAGTGACCTTTGAAGCATGATTTGGATTTTATCAATTTAATGCTTGAAGCTTTTTAACTATCTTGTTTAGTCAAACTATAAGTATTAAAAACAAGTTAAAATGGGTACTATATCTCATGATTAATTTACTATATTTATACAATATACCTTTTTACTTGGGTTTAGCCCACATGTTTTCACTAGTGACAATAATATTTGTTTTGAATTTCAAGTCGGAAAATAAATAATGAGCTTTTCCAAAGAACAGATGTGATCGTAGCGATAAGTGCTATGGAGGACAGCAAAAAGAGATTCATCATTTAAAAGGATCAGCCACTAAAATAAATGAAAGCGCATTTCTGGAACTAACAGTTTGTTGTTGGGCTAGGTTGGCTAAGTGACCTACTTGTGGCCGCAGACAAGATTAATAATTTCCCCACAAAAAAATATAGTTGTTAAGATTAGGATAGATATACATATGGTATAGTGGCACGCCATGGTATATTATTTCACTTATATAATACATATTTGTCAAGACACAATTACTAGTAATTACGCCATCGAGATTGTTTTGTTTCTAAAAGTTTGTACAGCATTTCCTGGTTTTCGTTTGATACTTTTCAGGCTTGCTACTTTTTTTTTTTTTTTTTTCTTTTTTGTTTTTTTTTTTTGGAATAAATTGTGTAATATTAAGTAATTTCCTTTCCCTAGCACGTAATGTCATGGAGATTGTACCTTAGCCACTAATATTAAAAACACCATGCAAAATACCTTTATCATACTGATCATGTCAGTTCAAATCATGATGATTCTAACGAAGGACTACTAACACTATCAATGTTTCAAAAGCTGAGCTGGTTTTTTACGCGACAATTGTTTCAAGGATTTCAAGCACGAAAAAAAGATCTCTAGCCTAAGTAAGCGATGTCTTTATTTTATTTGGTTTCGGTGGTCCTAAAAAACAAAATACGAGAAGATGGTATGACAAATCTTTTTTAAGAAATCTCTTAAAGTGCGCGCGATATAGCTTGTTAGACTCAAAGTACGATAAGCAAAATGCAATGTGAATCTTGCGCGGCCTGTAGCTTTGCAAACTTTTAGAAAAGCACGGTCGAGGGCTTTAAAGAATTTCAAGCCACAATCTTTTTTTTTTTCTTTTTTTGTTTCGAGAAATAGTCAATCCTGAATATTTTAGCCATCCTATCTTGATTCATTGTGAAATTTCTTTTATCATGCGGTTTGTAAATAGCATGATATGATGATTCTTCAAAATGATTTGGCAGACAATGATATAAATTGAAGTGATTTCCTTGACATTATGAAAAGATTTCTCAAATTCATCAATCTTTACACCTCAAAAACATTTTATCTAACAAATCATATTACAATGGCTCCTGCTGCTACTAAAACTCTTGCTACTACTACTGATGCTTCTATCAAGGCCAGCAAAACTGTCTACAAAGGCAACATTAATTACGCTTCCTTAAAGCTTAGTAAGGAAGAGCTTCAAAAAGAAGATGAGACTTATGAATACAACTTTCTTAGACCCGCCTTCCCCAAGCTTGACTGGGAACCTTTGAAAACATTTGAGGTCATTCCGGACAAGGCTCATTTGGCTGACCCCAAGAACAACTTTGCAAGTCTTTTCAGAGATGCGACCTCTGTTACTCATATCAACCCCAAAATTGGTACTGAGGTTACAGGTGTTGATCTTGCTAACCTAGACGATGAGCAAAAAAATGAATTAGCTTTGCTGCTGGCAACTAGAGTTGCTGTAATTTTCCGTGACCAAAAGAATTTGGATATCTACAAGCAGCTTGAGCTAGGAAGATACTTTGGTACCCTTCACAAGCATGCTACCACATCACTTCCAAGAGATTATGAACAGGGTTTGGAAGAGGTTCATGTTATCTGGTCCGACGAAAAACGAGTTCCCTATACTGCATTCCCTGCTACCTACCTTTGGCATTCTGACGTCACTTACGAGAAGCAGCCTCCATCGTATACTTCCCTCAAGGTTCTTAAGGGACCTTCTTCCGGTGGTGATACTCTTTGGACCTCTGGCTACGCCTTGTACGACGCTCTTTCACCTGGTCTTAGAGAATACCTCGAGGGTTTGACTGCTCTGCACAGTGCCAATGAGCAGGCTGCGGATGCCCGCAGAAAGGGTACTCATGTTCGCCGTGAGCCAGTTACCACTGAGCACCCTCTTGTTAGAGTCCATCCCGTTACTGGCTACAAGTCAGTGTTTGTTAACCCTGGTTTCACTAGATCAATTGTTGGTGTTCCCAAAGCCGAATCCGATTCTATTCTTCAATACCTTTTCACTCTTATTTCTACTACCCAGGAATCCACTGTCAGATTCAAGTGGAACGAAGGTGACGTGGTCTTTTGGGATAACCGTATTTCAGTTCATACTGCCACCTATGGATTTTTCCCTGAGAGAAGACATGGTGTCAGAGTCACCACCCACGGTGAGGTGCCTTATTACGACCCTAATGGTAAGAGCCAGCAAGCTCATATTGACGCTCAAATTGACTTTGAGCGTGATCTTGATGGCTCTAAGGGTGGCAGCTACAACGATTAAAAAAAAAAAGTAATTAAAACAAGCAGGCTTTATATAAATTTTGAAAATGAAATGAAATTTAACAATTTTGGAAACGGCCATTATTTTGTAATTTTGTTAGTAGTCACGAATCAACCGGTTGAAAACGGTTCAATGTTACCAATATTAAGTGCTTCAGAAGCCAAAGACATATAAATCTGTACTGTTTTTTAATTCCTTTTTCATTTCCGAAATTAATCATGATAACATCTGTAACTACTTGAGATGACGTCAATTAAATTTTTTACAAATTTTAATATAAAAAAAAGAGTCTCGAATCTGGTACAATGATTTAGTTGGATTGCAGCAAATATCTTTTAATTGTTGTATCTGGTGTGCAGCCTATTGATATAACATTAGGCTTGACTTTTGAAACTCAATCAAGAAGTTTGTTTAGAGTAAAATAAAATTTATGACCTAGAACCTCGCTACCCAGTAGGTTTTAAGCAGGTCAACCTCAATGTCTACAAGCACTGCTGTACAAATACTCGGGCAAGCTCAACAAACATTGCGCTTCCTAGAGATCACACTAACAGCTTAGAGTAGATTCATGTCAATATTCTGGAATCTAGTCATTCCTTTCCAAACGCATTTCTGGGGCACTCGAACCTCTCGTACGAGTTTCAGCCGCCCTCCTACTCCAGTCTGAAGATCCTAGCTCCGGCTGTGACACTTCTTGGACTTCCGACTACGCCCTCTACAATAAATTATCCTCTCTTATAGAGAAAATCTTAGAAGAAAAAACAGTGCAGCACAGCGCTGTTGAACAGGCTGTCGATGCGCGTCACCAGGGCAAGTGTGAGCGTCGCGAACCCATCATTATAGCGCATAATCGATGGTGTGTCTAAAACTGAAAGCGACACGACTCTCATACACCTGTTCAAACAAATGGCCTCTTCCGAGAAGATATATGTGCAATAAAATTGGGATGAGAACAATGTCGCCACTTGGGGCATTAATGCCTCTCCACTGCCACGTTTGGCTGCTACCCTGAGAGATGCACCGAAACTCGAGTAACCGTCCACGGCGAGGCGCCATGATCCCAACAAAAAGAGCTGTAGCGAATTGGCAAGAAATGAAACTGCGCTCTCCCCTCCCGAGTGAAAAAAAAATAAAGGGAAGACAGAGAAAGCCGCTTAAAGATTTTATAGTTGATAAGCCGGTGTTTATGAGGCGGCGACACTTTGTAGTTTTGCGTATGTGAAACTACCTCGATGGCCACATAAAAATCCGGTGGCAACCATCATTGGTTTATTATGATGACTATGTTTTAAAAAAGCATGACCTGTTGCTGTCGAGCTTGGTGGTGTTGATGTGTAAAAATTGTGTAGAAATGGGAGGAGTAGGCAATGACTGATTTCATTTGCGTTTTTTTCAATGTTCCCTTTTTTTTTTTTGCTGATTCGAAACGAGGCTTGTGGAAAGTGAAGAAATTTTTTGTTACAACCTCCCTCAAGTTTCTAATTCTCCTCCACTTTCTTTCCTTTTTTTTTTCCCTTTTAAACACCCGTTGATCCCACTCCATTTCACACCCTACTATCTATAAACATGGCTGCGAGCAATAAATTAGAAGTTCCCGTGGCCCAGGACGGTCTTACCGTCGCTGGTAGCATTAAAGTCATTGTCGCCTCCAACGTCTTTGGCTCCAAGCTGAGCCCGATCATTGATGAAGAGAGTATGTATTAAAAAGAAAATGAATTCAACACAACATTGATAAGAAAACAAATATAAACCAGTTTACAGAATTTTACTAACGTTTTCAGCCAAATCCCAGCTTCTCACTCTTGAAAACACTACTTTGTTCGAGCCCAATGCTATCGTCAGGTAAGTCACTGGTGCATCTATTCTATTATTTTTTCTATACCAATTCACATGTGCTAACGGTTGATAGATTTCTTTCTGGTTCCGCTGTTGCTAATGAATTCCTCATTGGCTTCGAGGAGACTGCCATCTACAACGGCCTCAAGTCGAAAAAGCCTGTTGACTTTTCCAAGGTCTCGAGTCTGAAGGCTGAGCCTACAGTTGACCAGATTATCTTTTTCGGTGGTGTTTACGGCCTTGTCCACGACAATGGCGTCAAGGCTCTCCCCGAGAACATTGCTAATTGGTACAACGAGTTTTCCAAGCTTCCTGCTGTTGAGGCTGCGATCAAGGCGAGCAGTAAATTTGTCAAGAAGGCCCAGGCCCCTCTTCCCGAGTACACTGGTAAGATTAACATTGACGAGTCTGTCTATTACAAGCCCCTCGAGGGTAAGATTACCCCCAAGAAGGGAGAGAGAAACATTCTTATTTCCTCTGCTCTGCCTTACGTCAACAACGTTCCCCATTTGGGTAACATTGTCGGTAGTGTTCTGAGTGCCGATATCTACGCTAGATACGCTAAAACTAGAGGTTACAACACTCTTTTTATCTGTGGTACTGATGAGTATGGTACTGCGACTGAGACTAAGGCCCTTGAGGAGGGTGTCTCTCCCCAGGCTCTTTGCGACAAGTACCACGTTATTCACAAACAGACTTACGAGTGGTTCCAAATCGGATTTGATCACTTTGGCAGAACGACTACTCCCAAGCAGACCGAAATTGCCCAGCACATCTTCACCAAGCTTAACGAAAATGGCTTCCTGGAGGAGCAGTCTATGAAGCAGCTTTACTGCCCTGTCCACAACGGTTTCTTGGCTGACAGATTTGTTGAGGGCACTTGCCCCAAGTGTAGCTACACTGACGCTCGTGGTGACCAGTGCGACGGCTGTGGTACCTTGCTGAACCCCTTTGAGCTGATTGAGCCTAGATGCAAGATCGATAACGCTTCTCCCATTCCCCGTGAATCCAACCATATCTTCCTTTCTCTTGACAAGCTGCAAGGCCAAGTTGCTGAGTGGAACAAGATGTCACAGGAGCTGGGCAAGTGGTCGAAGAACAGTAAAACTATTACTGATACTTGGTTGAACGAGGGCCTCCACCCTAGATGTATTACTCGTGATCTCAAGTGGGGTACTCCCGTTCCTTTGGCTACCTACGCTGATAAGGTGCTTTACGTTTGGTTCGATGCTTGCATTGGCTACGTGAGTATCACTGCCAACTACCTCGAAGACTGGGAGTCTTGGTGGAGAAACCCTGAGGACGTCCAACTCTACCAGTTCATGGGTAAGGACAACGTTCCCTTCCACACTGTCGTCTTCCCCGCGTCCCAGATCGGTACCAAGGAGAAGTGGACTATGCTTCACCATCTTTCCACTACTGAGTACTTGCAGTACGAGGGTGGCAAGTTCTCCAAGTCTAGAAACGTTGGTGTATTTGGTAACAATGCTCAAGAGACTGGCATTCCTCCGTCGGTTTGGAGATACTACCTTGCTACCGCCCGCCCTGAGACTTCTGACACTCAGTTTTCGTGGCACGAGTTTGTTACAAGAAACAACACTGAGCTTTTGGCTAATTTGGGTAACTTTGTTAACAGATTGGTCAAATTCGTTTCTGCCAAGTTTAATAAGGTTGTTCCCGAGTACGATGTTGCTCACCTGGACTACGCTCCTATTGAAAAGGACCTGAACGCGCTTATTGCTGCTTACAACGAAGCTATGGAGGCAGTCAGTGAGCGTAAGGGCCTTGAGATCGCCATGCAAATCTCTACTCGTGGTAACCAATTTTTGCAAGAGAACAAGCTTGACAACTCATTGCTTGCCAACCACCCCGAGAAGGCCGCTGGTGTCATTGGTGTTGGTATTAACATCATTTACCTGTTGAGTGCTCTTTTCACTCCCTTCATGCCCGAAACCGGCAGCCAGATCCTCGAGCAGCTCAACGCTTCTGCTAGAAAGATCCCCAGCGAGTTCTCGCTTGCTATCAAGGGTGGCCACAACCTTGGCAAGCCCGCCTATCTTTTCTCCAGAATTGACGAGAAGAAGATTGACGAGTGGAGAGCTAAGTTTGGTGGTGGCAGCAAAGCTTAAGTGTCGTATTTTGCTCCTGTACCGGCAAATCCATTTCCAAGAAATTGAGCGCTTTTTGTTTTTCTTTTATTTTTATCCTTTTTTTTTTTGTTTTGTTTTGTTTTTAGGAGATGTATTATTTTTTATCTATATATACTTAGACAATGTGTCATTGGGGTCTATGCTCCGGGGATGTCGTTTATTATGAGCTTTTTTTTTTTTTGTATGTACATTAGCTACATGATCCTTTTTTTGTATGTGTGAAAACTTAATTGCACTTAGGTTTATTTTATTATTTTGAGAGCGATAGGGCGGCAATTCTAAACGTATCGCAAAAAGAACTTTCTAAAACCTCCTGTTGCAATCGCTGGCATATGCGTGTCGGTTCAAAAAAAAAAAAAAAAAAAACAAAGGATTGAATAAGAACTATCTTAAATTTTTTAGTAGTAGATGAATTTTTATTTTAAAGATAAAATTTTATATAATGATTAATTTGCTTTTAGTATTAACTACTCTAAAATAAATATATGGAACCTGGACGTTTTGAAAATATGCTATAGTGGACTAAAAAGAAAAGCCTTTTTAACAACTCCTGTTTTTTATTATTTTAATATTATTATTAGTTGTTGGACCAGACTTTTTGATCAAAAGTGAAATAGGAATGAAAAAAAAAAAAATGTAAAAATAAAATGATAAAATGAAATGGGGTGATAAAAGGGGGTAATTTTACTATTCCTCCTTATCAGTGTGACTCCATTTCTCTCTCAAGGTAGCACCGTATTTGTAAAAGCCAAAAGGAATAACGACCATTGCCAGCGAGATAAAGGCAAGAAGGAATGAGGCCCAAAGGTCACCCAATCTGTGATACATTTGAGTGGTGAACAGCGGGAAGGCAGCACCACCACCTGATCTCATAAACACCTTGGCAGCCAGAGCCGAGGCGGCGTAGGCCTGGTAGGCATCGATAATATAGTTGTTGACAGAGTAGTAACACAAAACCATACCGTAACCAAAAGAAATACCAGACGAGGCAGGGCCAACCCAGATAATGCCGTGGTGGGAAGTAGAACCCAAAATAAACAGGGCAATGGGGATAAAGGGAGCGCCAATCATGGCACCAATGAGTCTATCCTCTGGCGTAGGTTCCCGGCGATGGCACATCTTGATGTACCTCTTTTCCAAAATAGGCGTGGTGATCAAAGCAAAAAATGCACCGATCAGAATGGGGATAAACATGAGACCAATTTGACCATCATTGTAACCGTGGATTTCTCCGAAAATAACAGGGTAGGCAAAGAAGAAAGCGTAAAGCAGCGAGTAAATAAGAACAATATACATGTTCATCAAATCCAAAACGGGCTCAGTAAGCATCATGGCAATGGGACGAACCAAGACAGTTTTAATCAGTTCATTCAGGGATAAACCTTGGGCCTCTTGTTCAGTCATAATGTTGGGGTTACCAGTCTCGGCTCTCAGTTTCTTGGCTCTGCGTTTAAGGATAACGGGCGCATAAGTTTCAGGGATGAGGCAGGTGACAATGGAAACAACACCAGCAAAGGCCATGTTGACCCAGAAGAACAAATCAAGTCGACCAGAGCCAACGGAAATCCAACCAGTAACAACAGGGCCAACAACGGGACCACAGTAAGGAGCGGCGGCAAAGTAAGCAATGGCAAAACCTCTTTCCTCCGTGGCCCAGACATCAGCAATAGTACCACCAGCCAGGGACAAACCTGACGATGAAAAGACACCACAGAGAAATCTACCCACGAGCAGAGCACCAATGTTGGGAGCCAAAGCACAAAGAATGTTGAAGCATACATAGCCAGTAAGAGAAACAATGTAGACCGGTCTCCGGCCAATTTGCTCAGATAAAGGCGACCAGAGCAAGGGACCCACGGCGAAACCAATGACCATCATGGAACACACAAGAATAGCCACTTCTAGGGAAACATTGTATTTCTCTTCAATAAGACCAAGACCACCAGAGGGGACAGAGGAACCAAAAGCAATCATAAAGACTAAGAAACTAGCAATCAAAGTGATGGTCCATTTCTTGCCTCTTGACCAGTTCATGGGGTTTTCCGGATCATTGATAACAAACGTGACAAACTCGACTTCAGGCGCGAGCTCCTTTTTTTCATCGTGGGATGAGCCTGACTCGGACTCTTCCTTGTGGGGGTGGAGGCCCTGGCCCGAGGGAAGTTTTGAGAGTTTCCCCAGCACGTCGCCGGAGCCGGAGCCGCTGCGCGAGCGGACCTGTCTCAACGACGACACGGGGACGAGACCAGTGGCGGTCTCGAGGGTGTACTCCTCGGGGAACTCGGGGCGCGAGCGGCTGCGCACCATGGGGTAGTTGGCGTCGGGCACGGGCCGCGTAGAAGAAAGACCAAGCTCTTGTAGCGACTGTGCTGTCTCCGAGGCGCCCAGCGCCGTGCCAAACTGCGTATCGCGGTGGGTCTCGGCGCGGTACATTTCAGGTTCAGGGTGGTTGCTTTCAAGGTCGGCCATGCTATCGTTGTTATGGTAAGTGCTCATGGAGTTGTTGGAAGCAGCATTGTTGGTGCTGTCATTATTTGGTATCGACGACATTGCGTTAAAAATGTGTGATAAATGCAAAGGTAAGTTGTTGTTGTTGTTGTTGTTGTTGTTGTTGTTGCTTGAGCAAACTAGACAAGTTGAAGTAGATGATGATTAGAGAAATAAACTTTGAAGAAGGAACAATAGATATAGAACTTGATATTGATATAAAGAGGATATCAAAGTGCTTTTATAATTAGTATTTTTTTTTTTAAAAAATGTCATGATCAATTGCAAAAGGATTGCTACAAATCCTTTTTTAATTTTTGAATTGCTATAAACCTAAACTTGTGAGCCCTAATGGAAGACGCGGCATGGTCAAGGTTCTTGAGCAAAAGAGCGAGAGTTAAAGAAAAAAGAAATGTTACATGCGACAGCCGGCTTTGGCCAAAAGGGTTTTTTTCTTTTCTTTTTTTATTCTGTTTGTATTAGCCTCACCCTTACCATAGTTTCTGTCACGGAATCATTAGCCGTAGTCTTCAAAAACAAAAACATACACACACGCACCACCGGGACTCCTCGGGACAGTGCCGTCGAAAGTGAAAAAAAAAAAGAGAGAAAGTTTTACTACTACTAAAAATAAATGAATAGAAAAAAAAAAAAAGAAAAAAAAAAAAAAAGACCGTTAGGATTCAACCATGGTTTCTGAGACACTTTAGACGCAAGTACTAGAATTTCTCGCGCGGAAAATAACCAAAGTACAAAATAACAACAAGACTCAAATTTAGATCTGAAGCAACTGCTGGTTAAAATTTTTCCACTTGTGATAACTTGTGAATTTTCATTTGTTTTATTTTTTACTCTCGCAATTTCCAGGTCTTCTTTGCGCCAAGGCGAAGTAAGGCCTAGGAAAAGCCTCCCGCTTTTGCCGACTACAAAAAAATATATATATATTTATTTAACAAACGCGTTTTTTTTTTTTTAAGGTTTATTTTTTTTTTTTACATGGAAGCATAACAGATGAGTGCGTTTTTTTTTTTTTTTTTTTTTTTTCTTTTGGCATCCAGGGCTAACACGGCTGAATTTTTTTTTTTTTTAAGATGTCAACGCTTACAATACTCAGTCATATATACCGTCTTTTGTTTTTTTCTGCCTAGACCAAGTAGTTATTACCACTAGACAATGAGAAAAGGTTGTCTTGACAAATATATATATTTAGATAAGTAAAAGGGCCAGCCAACAGGCAATTTATATATTTATATAAATGAAAAGGCCAGCCAACAGGCAATGAATCTACCGTGACCGACGGACAAGGCATCCGTGCCAAATTTCCTCTTGGTCGTACAATACATTTCCTGATACCAGCGCAAAACGCAAATTCACAAGACCCATTTTTGTTTCTGAAGCAAGCGTGCGTAAACCAGCGAACGAGGTCTGGCCAAGATCAGCGGGAATCGATAAGCTGCATCAGGTTGGAGTTGCCGGCAGTACGAATCTAGCGTGTTTTATTTATTTATATATATAATTTTTATTTTTTTTTCATTTTTTTTTTTTTTTTTTTTTTTTTTTTTTTTTTTTTTTTTTTTTTTTTTTTTTTTTTTTTTTTTTTTTTTTTTTTTTTTTTTTTTTTTTTTTTTTTTGGTTTTTTTCATTTATATTAGTGCTCTAAATATCCCAACACAAGGCTTTTGTGAAAAATTTCTGTTCCTGTTGTCACTACGCGCTTTTTCTTCCCTCGGGGAGCAGATTGCCAGACCTCTCATACCTGTCACTTACATATTCTTAATTTCAGAAAACTAGCCAAAAGAAAAAGAAAAAATAAAAATAAAATAGTAATAATAAACATAGTCGTGGCAGCGCAATAACAACAAAAAAAAAAGTACCAAATCAAACAGCCGCGTGAATTTCATTTCAAATTTATTTTGATATTTCTGGGAAAAGATAGTGGTTGATATAAACCTTTTTTTTTTTTTGTTTGTTTTTTTAATACTGGAATTCACAGTTATCGTGGCAATTATTTATTTTTTCTTAATTTTTATATACTATTTACAAAGAGTTTTTTTTTTAATCGCAATTATTTGGGTTGACATGTACTTACATTTTTTCATTTCCCCTGCCATCACGTTCCGAGCCATTTTTTTTTTAATTTGTTTTTTGCACCAAGATAAAACAAAAAAATTAAAAAAAAAAAAAAATTGTCTAATTCTAGAAAATTCAATTCCATAACCTCTTTCCCCCTTTTTTTTTTTTTTTTGCGTCAATCACTGAGCCAGTTGTATCATTTCTTCTTCTAGACCTTGAGTCATATCGTCGAAATAGCTCAAATAGGAAGCAGGGTTTGTTATCGAAATCGTTCATGCGCGGATGAGGATTAGTTCAATCCCTTCCCGGCATCTGTAGCTGTGTCCTGGCTGGGAGAATTATTGCTGTCGTTTGCCACTGCCTTATCCTCGTTTTCGCCAGGAGCAGCAGCATCAGCACTGACAGTTTCAGGCTCAGAAGCAGTATTAATAATTTCATTTACCGTAGCTTCAACTGTCGACGATGGCGTTGCCGGAGAGATTGTCGTTTCGCTTGTCGCTTCATTTGCCGTCTTGGTACCTGTTGCATTCAAATGACCATTCTCGGAAATAGCCTCGCCCACTGCACCAAACTCAGTTTCTCCCCTAGGGTTGATAACTTCTGGGTCGGCGTTCAGGGCAATCAATGACTCCAACGCCTCATTCAGCGCGAGCCACTCATTCAACGATTTAACCTCGTCGCCAAAGCGGGCCAAGATCTTCTTCATGACTGCCGGGGTCGTCTGCACAACATGATACTTGAGCTGCTCGATGCCCGTAAGCGCGTACAATCGCTCCATCTCCTCGAGATATATTGTCTCAAACTGCAAAAGTTTAGCCGCGTTGCGCTGAGACGGTAGTGAGTTGTTTGAACGCTTAAAAACCAACCCGCCATTTTTATTCTCTAACAAGCTGTTGCGCATTACTTGCCATCGCACCGCCTGGATCGTGCCAGAAAACTGCGTCTGGGACATGTACTCGAGGCCGTTTCCGCGCTTGTATGGCACGCTACACACCTGATTCTGGCTATCCAGCCATTTTTGAAGAATAGAATTATAGCTTTCCAAAACCGATGTGCTCAAAATGCGCGAAATATCCTTGCCCTCCTGCAAGTAGCGTTCAACTCTTAGTTTCAAGTCATCAGCGCTGGGCTCTTCGCCATTAAGCACAGGATCGTAAAGTTCGCCCTGGGACACGTCATAGCCAGAATTTAGAGCATTGGTCTGCTCAAAGGCCTCCAAAAAAACATTGTGGAATGTCATCTTGACCTCGCTAAGGCTTAGCGAGGGCGCGACCGTTGTCGCTTCTGATGATGATGATGCTAATGATGCTGATGGGGTCGAGCTTTGCCCAGCCTCAGTGGTAGTGGTAGTTGCGGTAGTAGTAGCAGTAGTGGCACTGTTGGACCAATAAGTTTGCGTGCGAAAGTAGCGCTTGTTGTTCTGCGCAACGGCCCGTGACGCCTGCCATAAAAGGCTTCTAGATCGGATCATGCTGGAAAATGTTTTTTTTTTT
>JAJMRT010000176.1:0-39957 GCA_030558065.1 Geotrichum phurueaensis
TTATTATTATTATTACTTATTTTTTCATTTAAAAGATTTTATTTTGTTTAAATTTTTTTCATTTTTGAAAGTCTATGCGTGAGTTTACCATGATCTTCCCTCTAAAGAGTAGTTCACCGCTACAAACTCAGACGGTTGTGTTTATTGAATCATGGTGAAGTGGTATCATTCAAGGGGTATCATTACGTTTTGTACCGTTAGGGCAATGTCTATATTCCTAGCTACCCTTTGATGATGATGGTAATAATAATAATGATTACAATAATAACAATGTGCCTGCTAAACATCCAGTTTGGCCCATTTCGTTGGTTTTTTTTTTTTTTTTTTCTTCTTCCTTTTTTATTGCCCGCTCTTTGCTACCGACTCGAGCAGTCCGCGTTCGCTGACAATTTCTGGGGGTTCAGCTTTATAGCAACCTCTTTGATATTTGTTGGTTAGACAAAATACGCAACAGGGTACCTGAAACTACAAAAAAAGGGTTGTGCGTAGGTCGTGTTGAAGTGCCGCATAGAGAAAAATGCACAAAATGGAAAATCCTCCCCCAGCAGTGTCATCATCATCATCACCCTCAGCGGTTAAAAGAAAAAAAAAATAAATAAAATAAAACATTACATTTAAAAAATGTCAGCCAATGACAAATTGATCACTTTGTACCAAAACGAAATGACGCTCTCTCAAATGTACTTTTAATTTAAAGAATCTCGGGAAGGGGACCTTGTCATCATATTATAATGGTATATCGGTTACGACAACGCCAACCGTGGTGGTTTTAATCACGGCATGTACATACGAAAACAGCATATCCTATGAAATCAAATCTAAACGGGAAAACTTTCATCACCGTTTGCTACCTGTGAACATCTATATTCAGGCTTTTTCTTTCCCTTGTGGCGATTAAGACCGATTATCTCGGTCCCTACTATCTACTATAAGCTCTTTTTTGTTTTTTTCATGCTCCAGACTTGTCTCATCTCACAATAGCTTGATCCTTTTATTTATTCATTTTATTTCATGATACACAATCTATCACTATCGCTTTGACATTTTTTTTCACTTCTCCCGATAACAAAATTATCAACTGGGTAATTATATATATATTTGTCTAATTCCTATTCTTATATATCCCCCCTTTCAACCATTAGCAATAATTTAACTTATCAACCATGTCGCCTTCGTCCAACTCCCCTAAGCTCACTCAGCCCGCCCAGCCCACCGCCGCTGACCTTATCGCTTTTGGCGGCTTCCCGCACCCGCACCAGCTGCCCGTGTTCACAGACATGTACGCCAAGCGCCGCTGGATGCTCAACCACATGGCCGGCGCCTTTCGCGTGTTTGCGCGCAAGGGGTTCACCGAGGGCTCCGCCGGCCACATTTCTATTCGCGACCCTGTCGACCCCACAACGTTTTGGATCAACCCCATTGGCGTGCATTTCGGTTTGCTCACCGCTGCTGACATGGTGCACGTTGATGAAGATGGTAAAGTTTTGCCTGATGGGAACCAACACGCTGTGAATACTGCGGGGTTTATGATTCATAGTGCGCTGCATCGTGCGCGGCCTGACGTGGACGCGGCTTGTCATACCCACTCGACCTATGGCCGCGCCTACTCGACGTTTGGTCGCAACCTTGACATGATCAACCAAGACGTGCTACAGTTCTACAATGTGCATTCTCTCTACGAGGGCTACGGTGGCGTTGCTCTCGAGGCCGAAGAAGGTGTTCACATTGCCAAGGCCCTGGGCCAAACCAACAAGGCCGTCATTCTGCGCAACCATGGCCTGCTCACTGTGGGAAAAAGCGTTGACGAAGCGGCTTATCTTTTCACCCTTATGGAGAAATGCTGCGAAATCCAATTCCTTGCCGACTCCCTTGCCGATAAAAAGGGGTTTAAAAAATTTATTATTGATGATAAGGAAGCGCAGTGGACTTATGATAATACCTCTGATGCCGAGGGTCTTTACGCTGAGTTCCAGCCGGACTTTTTGTACGAGGTAGCCCTCTCCAACGGTGCGCTGGAAAAGTAAAAAAAAAAAAAAAAAAAAAGTAAATGACCCCTTCTAACCGCATGCTTGCATCTCTAACTGCCATTTGTCAAGGAAAAAGATGGTCGACTATAGTCTCATTTGGTTTTAGTAAATGCACTGCAACCAGTGAGCATGGTTTAAATTTCTTCCCTTCCCTCTTGCAATGTTAACGAAATTCCATAACTTTATTACATGTAATATGTAGTAGTTGAACTAAAAAAATTTCAATATTAATATTGACTAAATATTCATGTATACATGCAATTGTTTTGCTATCAGTTTAGGTTAATAATTTACCTTTGACGATTTGACCTCATTGTGGGTAGAGAAGCAGTAGTAAGTCCATCATCTAATACACTATCAAACAAACCATTTAAAAAATAAAAATTGAAACAAAATTTACTAGCTACAATTATTATTCTTTTTTTTCTTTTTTTTTTTTTTTTTTAACAAAAAGATGATAATAGTATTAGATAGATTAAGCAGTTACTATATGTATATATGATATATAAAGATATTAAGAACAGCGGTTTTTTGCTCTCCAATGTGTTCATGTCATGACCAAATAAAATAAATAAATAACAAAAAATAAAAATAAAAAGAGTTCAATAAAAAAAAAAATTTTTTTTTTTTTATCTAAAAGGCTGGAAATATCTTGGCTTTGATCCCCCACTTGAGGACCTCCTGAGCGCTGGTAAGCTCCTGGAGTCCGACGCCGCCCTTTTTGCCGCTGCTGCTGCCGCGGCGCCGGGGGTCTGTGGCCTTGGCAATGGCCTCAAGGGCGCGGCACGCGCGCGCTTCGTCAGCAAGCAGGTCGCCCTCAAACGTCGACTTGCGGTCGGCTTCAAGTGAACTGCCTAATGTAGCTGCTGGCGTTGTCGCGGAGATAATGGGCGTCGCAACTGTAACGTTTCCCAGTGTAGAGACCACGGTATTAGTACTTCCCGCTGCGCCCTCAAGGGTGCCAAAGTTCGGGCTATCCCGGATGTGCGGCGTGGTCGGCGCCGATACGGTTGGCCGC
Organism: Geotrichum phurueaensis; assembly: GCA_030558065.1. Taxonomy (NCBI): domain Eukaryota; kingdom Fungi; phylum Ascomycota; class Dipodascomycetes; order Dipodascales; family Dipodascaceae; genus Geotrichum; species Geotrichum phurueaensis. The sequence continues at coordinate 3,046 of JAJMRT010000176.1, forward strand.
GACACCACTTTGCCGTTTTTTGCCGTGGTGACAACCTCAAGACCCTTTTGGTGCAGCAGCTTGTCAACAAGATAGTGCAGCCACATTACGTTGGTCTTGGGACAGAACGTGGCCCACTCAAGGTTCTGCTCATCCATAGACACCGCGGAGCCGGATTTGGGCGGGCTGGCACTAAAGATGTTGACGTAACCGCCCTCGTCGCCACTGATCACGGAGCTGTAGTTGCTATTAACAGATGCTGAGCGAGAAGTGCCATAGTTGTAGTAGGCGTTGGAGCTGACACTGTTCTGTTGGAGAATGGCCGAGCGCATGGTATTGTAAACATCAAACTGGTAGTCGCCCTTGCCACGGTAGAACTCTGGATGGTCCATGCGCGTGTGGATCACACCGCCCTCGGGTTCGCTGGCACGCGACAACGTATAGTCAATGAGGGTCACCTTGAGCGTACTACGAGCAAGCAACACGCTGCGCATCTCGTCAACCATTGAGAGCTCCGACGAGGCTCCTGTGGTAAGTTTGTGCAAAAGGTCGCCCGAGTTGATCTCCTCCATCTTATCTGTAACCATAATGTTACCCCAGTGAAGGTCGCGATGCTCGAACTGATACCGCTCCTCAGCCTCGGCCAGCGCAGCCACAGTTTGCCAAAAGATTGACTCAGCATCAGTCCAAGATCCCAACTCATAGCGCTCCAAGTCAACTCCGGCATTCTCCTGAACGACAATGCAGTAGAGCTGACTGTCTGAAAAAAGCTCGGGATGAACCCGGCTCGCGTGCGGCTCATGACGAAACTCCTCGCACACTTTCATCAGATGCTTTGGGTATTTGCCCTTGACAACCGCGACCTCAAGCACATCGGCGTAGCCCTTGAGATCCATGACAAGATTGGTGATGCTGAGTTCCTGAATAATATCTTGAATTGGCGCCTGATTAAGCTCTTCGTTACCAAACGGGATAATCTTGTAGATCTTTGACTCGCCAGTCTCAGGGTGCTCTTGTATGTAGACTTCGCTGTAGGGTGCCTCATTGATTTTGCGGAACTCGCCCGCGAGCGCAATCTGGTATATGTACTTGGTAAATTCAATGATGGTGGGCACTTTGCACATACTCATGAGCTTTTCCATCTGCGAAAGATTATGCTGCTCAACCGGGACAGCAACAGCCAAAGAGCCCATGGCGTCGGAGCGCGTCAATGACAACAGAGAAGAACTCGCCCGCAACTTGTTTTTCAGCTTTTCACGCGAAGTTTCATTTGGCGTTGGCAATGAAATGACTGTCTTTTGTGAAGGGCCATTTTCCGAGCTAGACCCGTTTGGAAACGAAAACGATGGCATACCGAGAAAGGATTTGCGGGATGAAAGATTATTGTGGCTGCTCGATCCTCGAAAGATGTTGCCAGGGCTGGCCATAAGGTTTTTTCGCATGTCCGAAAAGCTGTGCTTTTTGCTCGCCGCTGGTGATTGTCCGGGAACGCGCAACGAAGCAGATGCTTGCGGGGTGCGCGGCTCTGGGGAATAGTAAGGATCCTTTTTACCACCGCTAAAAGATTTAAAGGATTGTGAGATAGAAGTAATTACAGAGTTTCGAGACCGGTGTCCTTTTTTATAACTGTCGGGAGTTTGAGGAGCAGTAGAGAGATGGGCGCTAGTGCCAGCTTCTGGCCGAGAAGAGAAATGGTTTTCACAATCAACCATCCCCGTAGGTAATGAAATGCTAGCCTTCGACACATTCTTGCGGGGCTTTATCTTGTCTTTTTTATACGACAGCATATGATGAAACGCATTGGAGTTGTACTGACCGGGCAAATTCGTGTCGTCTTTAAAGGAGACAGAGGAGGTATGGTGCTCAGGAGAGGTATAAAGAATAGGCGCGGTCCGAAAAGAGGAGTTGGACACCAACGACACCGGTGAATGAACGGCGTGTTCAGACTGGGCGGAGCTGAAGTTGGTAGAAGTGGCGTTTTTCATACTGGGTAAATATTTAGGGGAATCTAGAGTTTGATCATCAACTATTATCAAAGCGGGAATGACAGGGTTTTGGTCCGGTGGGGTAATGTTGATCAGATTATCTGACTCTGGAATTGAGTTGCTGATGATGCTGTTATTGCCGCACGCAGTCGATGAGGAAGTATCATGCAATTTATTTGATATATTTTCTGTGCCGTTGCTCTTTTTAAGCCCGCTTTCTGAGGTCGTGGTAGTCTTGATGGATGCGCTTGTCTGAGAAAGCGACTCTGTACTGCGTTTCTTATTGCAGTCAACAGAAATGATGGAAAAGTGCTTTAGGGTTGAGATGGTTGATGCAGTAGACGTATGCTTAGATTTGACGACCGATGGCTCGTGAGAGGAAGAAGTGCTGGAAACAGAGGATGAGATAGAAACCTGATTGAGATGACCAGGATCAAACATGCTTTTGGATGGCGACGTGGATGCTTCAGATATTGGTGAGGATGATGCCTCAGACGTCGGTGACGAGGGAATAAGAACGTTAAAGCCCTTTGCGGATGTCACATGCGATGGATTTATACTATTGTTGTTGTTGTTGTTGTTGTTGCTAGTGGTTGCGCTGCTGGTTGGAAACGCAAAATCGCCGGTGGGTGATCGAACGCGGTTGAGCTCTGTTGTTGTTTCGCTTTCCCAGTCGCTTGTGGCTGTGGTATCTGAAGACGTAAACACTTTAGAGTTTGTAAAGTCAATGCCCAGCGACCCCGAATGGATTACGGGGAGTGAAAATTGCAACGATGAAAGTGAAGGAGTTTTTTTCAAAACCGGTTCGGATTCTTCACTAGCATCGTCGTCCGCTGACCACGCCGACTTCTCAATGTTGATCTGTGTAAGCGAAGACTTGTGATGAGAAATGGGCCTGCTCGTTTTGCTGTTGACAGACGAGCTGCTGAAATTGTGGCAATTGTTGCTGGGCTCAGACGGCTCAGACGGTGAAGATGCAAAATTGATAAAGTCGCCGCCAGAAAACGACCGAAAAATTGAAGACCCACGAATGTGTCGCAACTTTTTTGTAGGGCCAGAGGATGATGTGTGTGAATCCATGATTCCAGATAGCGGTGCGAAATCAGGAGAGTGGTGCAGAGGGTAAATGTCTAGCAGAAATGGCTGCAGATATATATGAGCAAAAAAGGAGTGCGCTAGAGGTGACTATATATGCTGGAGATAAAATAAACGAAAAATAAAATGATGAAGAAAATAAAGAGAAAAAGAATGAAAAAAAAGGGAAGTCAAAAAGAAACAAAGTTCCAAAAAAAAAAAAAAGGAGTTGAAAAAAAAAAGCGAAAAAAAGAAAATTTAAAAATAGCGAGCTTCTCAAGAAAGTAAAAAAAAAAAAAAAATTAAAATAAATATAATAAAATGCACAACGTACATAATGTATCCGTCTACGCATGCTCTTTCATGACAATTGACAAGTAAAACTAGCAACAATGATATCTATTATTTTATCATTAGCAATTCAGGAATCACGGGCTAATTGCATTGTGAATTCGATATCATATCCCTAGTGGACTTTTCTTGCTGGCTTTGTTAAAAACTGCAATTTAAATAAGGCTACTTACTGTTTTTTTGGGTAAGCCCTGGGGCTAACTATCTCGGCTATTTTGTCCCTACGCTTCCCAGTAATCCTCTTCCTTGGAACCGAGCATGAGAAAGACTGACAAAAAGGAGAGAGAAAATCAGAGCCAATCTTTTGTGAATCTCTGCAATGATCTAAACTTAAATGGCTCCTTTTACGATCATAGTAAATCGAGATTTTCTAATTTTATCTAATGCTGTTTTTTAATGCTTTTTCTGTAAAAACTTCTAAAAAAACAATCCGCTTGGATCAAATCTGGAATCAAAAGGACAAAGCCAGAGGCGAAGCTTTAAGACATACTAAGCCAGGAGAAAGAGAGATAGAAAAAAGACTTACAAAAGTGAACTTTCCAGGACTTTCAACTAGGAGACCACGATTGTAGCTGCAGGAATTTCTGCATAGACAATACGTTAACACAATCCTCATGAATTGTTGAGAGAAGACTTAAGTTTCAAAATTAACAACTAAGGCTGACACCGAAGCGCTTCTTTCATTGACATGCAGCTCTATCATGACTCATATACAATCTTTCTCATTCCAAGGATTCGATCGAGTGTAGTGACATTCTATTAATACTTTTAATCTTATTCCTGGGGCTCCTCCATGACTACTGGCAGTTGTGCTAAGATTAGATTTTTCAGCATGTTTGACCACCTTTGTTGGCAAGAAAAAAAAAAAAAGTCTTGCCTAAGCCATGTTTCAACTCGGTCGACAAGAATTTTTTGGAACTTGAATTTTTGAACACGCTAGACATCATCATCAATCATCTTGCATGACAAAAGGGTGAAGGGAAAATATGTCTAGACCTGGGTCCAGGGTGTTTAAATCATGGAAGAAGAGAAAAAAAAAACGCATTGCAGAAAAACTTGTACCTGGTGTGACCAGAGATTGCACATCTGTACAGGCCTCAGGCCTTCAACTGCTAGCCTATTCAGGACGTCTTCCGCTCAAATTTTAGTAGCGATGCATAGTCAAGGCTCTTTTTGGCATACCAGCAAGTACTACATATGACTACGCAACAGTAAAGACCAGAATGCGATCATGAAGAGCTACCCGTATCTCCTATCTAATCCGGTCGTACCAAATACCTAGACCTAACAGCCCTCAATAGTCATTTTTGTTTCCCCATCAAAAACTTCCATTTTTTTCGTGCTTCATTTAATTTCTCTAACTAACGCTGTGAGGTATCAAGCATTTATCGGAGACCCTGGTTTGAACTACTTTTTACTCAAAGGCTGGGCCAATAGACCCAGTTTTTGGTATTCTTAATGTCTACTCTCGTATCATCTTTGGAAAGCACATGGCTTGTCCCATCGCTAGTTTTCACCCACAATCTGCCATGTAATGCAACTGCAATTACATGACACCTATATTTTGTAACACCCTTTACATCTATACTTCATTTTTTCTAACGGTCGTGGATACAAGAGCGCTTGTGCCACGTCATATAAAAGCACCTTCAACACTATCTGCTAGATATAATTGTGATTTCACTCTGAGCTCAGCAATTTATATTTTTGTTTCTCCAGTCCAATTGACTCACGCTCATCACTCATCTCTGGTTTAGCACGCCTTACCGTTTTGCCATTGACCCCAAACTCCAAAGTCACCATCGCTACATTTTTAGACTGATTCTGTTGTTTTTTTTCTCTCCCTTTATTTCTTGGTTTCCCTCAGGTTTTGCTGACTGGATTAAGCCTATATTTACAAAACTGTGTAGAACAATCTTTGATACACCTGTTATCTCTAAAGATGAGCGATATTTTAATTTAGCTATTTGGAACAACAATGCATCTTCCACCGCTTGTAATGACTCCAGCAACAAAACTAATTATAGATAAAACAATGATAAAAACGTCAGCAGTAACAACAGTGTGGACGTTGCTGTTTCTGACGCGCCCATAGCCAAGTTTTCGCGCTGAAAGTAACAGCTCTAATACAATTATCCGCTTTATAGACTCTGTCAGACATGAACACAGTCTGTCGCAGTACTTAAGAGCGGCTATAATGCAGCTCCAACAACTTTTGTACTTTGATGACGGTTAAACCATAAAGAGAGTATGATGTTTTTAGCTCCCGCTTATTTTTACTCAAATTCTCAGTCGAGATTTCAATTTATCGGTATCAGAAAAGTGGAAACTCTTCTTATGGCTTTAAATTCCATTCGTCAGTTGTCAATTAGTTAATCAAAAAACTACCCACTACTATTTTAATCACGACAACAATGGTGACAACAATAATGACTTAAAACAGTCTTAACACAACTTGCAACCCCGACTTTGGGATGGAGAATGTAAGTGGTAGTGAATGCTGTTATCTACCGGTACCTATGCCACATGAAATAAAGAAATTTAAGAAGAGTAAGGGGAAAAAAAAAAAAAAAAAGAGAAATAAGAAACAATCAGACAATCTGTCATACTCAAGAAAAATTGACACTACGCAAGTTCTACTAAAGTCAGAGATCATGCTTAATCTGAATTAAGTATGTGACTTAGTCCCAATTGACCTCAGATTTGAGTTTTGCAATTCGATCAGCACTGGCACCCACAAATCTGTTTTTAAACCTACTATTGCTGTAGCATCTTTTTGTCTGCTATTTTAGGTATAAAAAGAAAAGGATGTTAGAAAAAAAAAACCGGTGGTACCTTCCTGTTTGCACACCGCGCAGAGTATAACAATACAATCATTTTTGTAATGATTCTTAGCACAAAACTTTTCAAGACTCTGGGAACAGACTACGAGTACTAGAATGCAACGTACACCGTTTTGTGAAAAGTCTTACTCAGGATTAATACGAAGAACGTTAGTAAATTTGTTATTTTATTATCTGGTTGACAATACAACTCACTCAGCAAGAATTTGATACAATAATACAAATCTATAAAGCCATGTGAGCTCATCGCCAACTGCAGGAAAGAAAGAAAAAACAACAACTTATAAACCGTTATTCACAATTTGAAACCTGGTAATGTGCTTAAGTGGTATTTCCCGCATTATCTCATCACACTAACTATCATAAAAAAAAGATTGAGGCAAATGGTAAGGCTTCCCCGGAAAGTCAGTAAAAACATTTATTTTTTTTGTCCAGTGCAGTGTTTTATCAAACAGACATATGATACATTGCGTACAGACAGAAATTTGCCGCCCAAAAAATCTTGAATTGTTTTAGACATCTCTTGAAGGGGCAGCAAAAGTTCAACAATCCTGTTTTCGCATTGTCTATCGATGCATTGCCTATTGGTGTATAACTAGTAAAATGTGATGCTTGATCTTGTTCCATTCTTACTAACCATAAGTTTAGCGCCAACTTTAGGACGAAAAAATCTTTTTCTGCTTTTTTTTTAAATAAATATTTTCAAATTAAATCGTCTTCAATGTCAGTTAGCGGGACCAAAGAATTGCTAGTACCAGTGGCATGGGTTTCGTCTTCAGCAGGCTTTTCCTTTTGCGGTTCGTGGTTATGATTAGGGTAGGCCTTGTTGTAGATGAATGGTTGCGTCACAGCATCGCGGAACCTTTTTACCTTCACTCCACCCCAACCGTCTAGAGATTCTAAAGTTCTGCCACCGTCCTCAATGGCATTTTTCAAGCTTTCGTATTCTGTAATTAAAGAAAGCCCATCCTTCTTGTTAACTCCCCTAATTTTGCTCATTGCATCTGTCAACAGGGTTTCGTAGTCAGTCTTTACATGGCCTTGAATGGCTTTAGCCGTGCCACCGTCGTGATTCTTTAACAGAGTGATGTACATCCCAGCCTCAATTTCGTTCCAAGCCAGCAAAATTGAAAAGCCTTTTGCCATTGATATAAGAGTCAAGTCGCGAAGAGCATCAGCATGAGCTTCAATATCAACTTGTACTAACAAAACTTTAAGTTGCTGGAAAGAAGATGATGACGATGATTCCGCGTTGAGCAGCTTTCCCATTCTTATTTGAATATACTCAGGATGTAATCGGTGATATCTGAGCGACAAAAACAAAACACAAGACGCTGGCGAAGGTAAATAATCTGCCAAAATGTCGCCCCATTCCCACGGTACCGATACAATGTGGTTAAGCAAAGGATTGCCCTTTTGCCGAGGTGAGACTATCACGTTTCGCTTGCCGAATGCACGGTTGCGCTTAACACCAAGTGTCTGTTGAAGGACAAGTGTATTGGGTGAAGTTGACGCATTGCTGCTTTTTAGAGAAACTGTGTTTGAAGCGTTTCTGAGATTCCCGGGTGTCAGTTTTGACTGGTTAGAAGAACTGCTCGGTGGTTGCTGATTCGAAGATGTTGCTGGTTTGAATGTAGATGACAAGGAAGGCAAAGAGCCTGGATCCGAGGGTCCCAAAGACGGTAAATTTGCGTTTGAAGGGCTTTGTCGGACTGTATTTGTTTTCGCTGGCAAAGCTTGTACATTAATTGAAGACTCTGCAACTCCGGATGAAGATGGAGCTGGCGCTGCTGATGTTGGTTGAGACTTGCTGGGAAGTGGTAGTGTTTTCTTTGGAAGCTGGAGCTTCTGCCTATTTGGGGCCTCCGCAATGCTACTGCCAGCAGCTGCCTTCATGGATTGGATTGACTGAAGAATCGAGTATGTTCGCTCCTCATTTAAGTCATTTCTGTTGTTTTGTTCTGGCATGGTTGTATATTTGTTGTTAAGATACCAGAGCTACAAAAAGTTGGAGATCTTAAATATGCAAAGATGAAAAGTTGAGTGTGAAATGGGTTTTTCCATTTTCGCTTTTTTTAAACCTCCATTGCCTCCCTTTGATTTCATCATCTTCTCGTTGATCCGTCACCACCAAAAGACCCCATCAAGTACTTTTACATCACACACAATAATGTCTCAAACTACGGGTGAGTGAATGATTTACAATATTTTTGTTTGAATCAATCTGCTAACAGTTTTTCAGTTGACGTCCACACTTTAAGCGGCCCCCAGCTAGCAGAGGTCCAACAACAACTGACTCAAGAGATCCAACACTTGACCGGATCTTTTCAAAAGCTGCAGCAGGCTCAGCTTAAGTTCGACGAATGCAAGGCTACTGTCAAGGTTGTTTCCTCTCCAGACAATGAGAATAAGGAATTGCTGGTTCCTCTCACCAGCTCACTCTACGTTCCTGGCCGAGTCGTTGATCACGACAAGGTTATGGTTGATGTTGGCACTGGCTACTTTGTCGAAAAGTCCTCCAAAGATGCGATTGAATTCTTTGACAAAAAGACTAAGACGCTGCAGGAAAACCTGGTCGATCTGGAAAAGATTGTCTCTCAAAAAAGCTCAAACTTGAGGGTCATTGAAGACGCGTTGAAACAAAAGATCGCTGCGCAGCAGGCAGAGAAGAAAAAAACTACCGGGAGCAGCTAATAGAACCTAGCCTGCGTGGCTATTTAAAAGTGGATATATCTAATCATTTGTTTTTTATTTTAATTCTACTCTTTCTTTTCAGTGTCTAATGTAATAGTGACGGGTCCATCATTGACGAGTGCCACATCCATCATGGCACCAAAGACACCGTTGCCAGTATCTTCCTTGCCGTTGGGCATTCCCTTGGCAACCTTTTCAAGCACCTTATCGTACAATGACTTCGCAGTCTCACCCTTTGCAGCGGCGTGAAAATCTGGCTTCGCGCCCTTTTTAGTATTTGCGAAAAGAGTAAACTGGGATACGCAAAGAACTTTGCCCTTGATGTCGGTGACGTTGCGCTTCCATTGCGAGTTGCCGTCTTCGCTTGGCCAGAGCTTGAGTCGAAGGATTCTTGATGCAATCTTTTCGCAGTCATCCTCAGTATCTTTTTGGCCGACACCAACAAGGACAAGAAGACCCTGATCAATCCTGAGGAAAGTAAAAAATTGTTAGAATAGATGAAAAAAAAAAGAAGACTGAGGGTGCTGGACTCGCGTACATAGATACGACTTTGCCGTCAACAGTGACGCTGGCGGATTTGACCCTTTGAATAATGGCTCTCATTGTTCGGTTGCAGATAATGCTCGGTGAAGAGAGTAAAAAAGAAAGCTTTCAAGTCTTCGGTTGATTTGATTTTCAATGCTCGATGTGAAAAGGGAAGGCAATAAATATTAGAGGCTTGAAAAAAATCACAATAATAGTCATATAATAGTACGAGCGTCTAGCCGTCGGTACTTTCTCAATTCATTTTCTTTTATCCTTTACTTTCATTTAATTTTCAAACAAACCAAAACCTTTTGATTTTTCTTACCTTCTACCCTCGCAACAACTATAGATCTCGGTACACCTCCTTACAGGCGTTTTCTCGCTTCTCTGCGTTTTCTCGTTTGTCTCCGTTTTCTCACCTTTTGTTCAAGCTCACACGTCTGTGATAAACATATTTGGCTGCTCGAATTTGCTGTGGTAGGACGTCATAATCGAGTATGGGGTATCTTCCCAATGCAATGGAGATCTCGCCCGAAGGCAATTCAACCGACTATTCCAGCTACTATCAAGCTCAGGATCAGTCTCAAAGTGAAAGTATATTCCCGTTTCCCGATACAAGCGTCAGTAATAACCAGTCTGAACCTGGTTCACACCCCGTTAGTGCGGATGACAATTTTAGTGCACCATCAACCGATGCATCCAACTCGGCGTTATCTCGACCCAAAGTCCGGAAATCCCAAAGGGTCCCGAAAACATGTATTTCATGTGCGAAAAAGAAGATCAAGTGCAACAAGGTGATTCCATGTAAACCTTGTATTGAGCGCGGCGAAGCTCATCTATGCGCGCGTGAAGTTGTTTTGGTTAAGGGTCTGATCCACAACGTAGATGACGCAAACGAGGCCAACATCCCTCCGAAGTTTTTGTCAAAGATGAGACGTTTGGAAAGTGAAAATTCCGAACTTTTAAAGCAGGTCTCTTCTTTACAACAACTTGTTGTCAAGCTACGACTCGAGAACAAAACCAACAGCCCCAAGCCTAATCAAAAATTAACCGACTTCTCCTCTCCTATTGATTCACTAGAGTCCACATCCACCATGTCGCCATTTTCTCCAGAAGATTCGTCTGTTAATAATTACGCTAATGCTTTACAGTATCTTACTATTGGAATCATTGAAGATGTGAACGGCGAAACTAAAGATAATGAGCAACCGTCTCGGGTTAGAAAAATGAACCGACAGTCATCCGACCAAAACATGATTCCAGTTTTTTCGAGAAAACCTCTCAACAAAAAAGATGTGGCGCCATCATGTCCTTCATGCTCTATTGGCGAGATGAGCCACTGTTTTGCTGCACGACTTCCATTTGCCAACAGCTCTGATCAGAAAATCTTACTCTCGCTCGCCTTTAATCTGCCAGAAATCACTCGTTCTCAGTCAACCACTATTGTGCAATACTCTTTAGAATGTCTTAATTTTTTGCACAATGCCATTCATCCTCCTAGTTTCTACCTTGAACATGACTATTTTTGGAATTCAGATCAGCCAAAGAAGCTCAGTCATCATTTTGATCGAGTGCGAGGGCAGTATCTATGGACCTCGATATGGTACGCGGTTTTGTGCCTTGGAATGTTTTATGCTGACGATAACTTGAAACAGAACTTGAAGATGGACGATAAAACAATTCAGGTTCTACCACACATGCTCTTTGCAGCATCACTAGAGTGTCTTCATCGTGGTGAACTCTACAAATACCCCGATATTCGCTCAGTACAAGTGTTTTGCATCCTGGGACCCTGTTTCCATGCACTTTCTGGAGTCAACATGCGAAATTCACTACTAAACACTATGGTGTACATTGCGCAGCGATTAAATCTAGACAAAATTGAGACAGAGGGTAATCTTGGCTTAATTAGTCGCAGCGACTTTGGTGATCCTGACAGCTCGACTCGGTTTTTGGATAGAGAACTTGGTCGCAGGATCTGGTGGTCGGTTATTGACTTTGATTGGATGGATAATACTGGAAGAAAATCCATTATCAAGCCCTTCTCGTTCACTACTATCCTTCCGGGCAACTACAACGACGATGACTTGATGGAGTATATCGATGAAAATCATAATCAAAGTGATGTTCAAGTACCGACGCCTTATTCTCTCAACATTTGTACTGTCTCAACCTACCACATCTACATGTCTCAGCTGGCAATTATTAAGCGAAGATATTACTTTGACATAGACCCTCAACGGCTGCATTTGGAAAACTTGATCGCTGCGAACGAGCAACTTGACAAATTGGTCGCCTCACTTCCGACCTTACTAAAAAACAGCTCGCAAAAGTTCATTTATGGTGACCACAACTCCCAAGCATTGTCGCTACAACGATATTTGATTCATATTGCTACGGATTTCGAACGACTCACCATTAATAGAACCATGGCGGTCTGCGTGTCTAAGGCAGAGTGGAACATGTCGAGTCGCCAGATCTGCATTAACAACGCTAAGCGTTTACTTGTTAATTGCTCTCTCAATGTACCACTGGTTTTTAAAAAGCATCCCAGTGTCACTGGCAATGGTATTGCAGCAGCAGTCTATTTATTGCTAGACATGATGGATAGTAATGACATAAATAAACGGCAATTTAACAATAACTTGCAGCTTATCGAGAAGTTGATTTCGGTTCTGGAACTTTTGCAATCGGTCGACCCGCAAGCTAGACGGGGAATCAGTATTATTAGAAAACTGATCACTGGCGCGCTCATCAAGGCTGAGGAGGACGAGAAGAAAAATCATCCCAACTCGAAGAAGCGTCAACACAATCAGCAGCAGAGCGAGTCCGCGCCAAGTCTTTATGATATTATTCAAAGACTTACTATTCTGCCAAAAGTCAGCACTGCCCCTCCCAAGTCAACTGGAACTACTGGTATCAACAACTCCGGAGAGAATGTCAGTAGCAAAATTAGTGTTCATAGCAATAGCGACGTCAGCGACATCAAAATTAAGATGGAAAACGAAGAAACTTCCTATAAGTTTAGCTTTAGTGGTAGCGACAGTGTGTCTCAAACTTCGTTAGCAGAAAAAGTGCACCAGCAGTACCAACACGTTCAAATACCAGCCTCTCAGGCAGATGCAAACGTGCAGATAGGCCCAGCGTCAACGTCGCTGTTTAGCATTGAAGACTTTCCATTTGATGTCAAAAACAACAATACTCCTCCCTCTTTAATCTCTCAACAGCAAATTAAAAAGAAGATAGTTCCAAAGAGTAAGCAGAAAAAAGATGTCGATCTTCAGCAAAAGCATGGCCACAGCTTTCATCAGCAGCAGCAGCAATCTCCGCAAGTACCACAAAAACATCCACAACAACAACAACCACCGCAACCACAACTACAACAACATCAGTCTGCGTTTCACCAGCAGTTACCAAACATGAACTTCTCTTACTTGCCACAACAGCAGCAGATGGTATACCCTAATAAGACCAACTACTTCCATGGCATGGATACTTCTCCAATGCAAGAAGCCCACTCCGAGTCCAGCAGCTATCAAACGCCTATGTCATACCAGGAGTCACTGCTCGATCAGCAGCAAATACAAGGACAGCAAACGCCGCTCTTCTTCCCCATTATGAACCCAAGTGAAGTCACTTACGAAGACCTCGAGATCATGTGCGGCCTCAACAACCAAGACTGGGGCACAAGCATCACCAACTTTAACGCTGACTTTGACTTTGACATGTCTCTTCTCCAACAGCCACCTCGAGATTGTCCTGACGATAGCTAAAATTCTTTGTTGTCCTCTGCTCAGTGTCTCATTATAATTCTTACTCCATACTACATTTCATGGAAGAAACGCTTTTTTTTTGACGCATTGCTTAATATTATTATTGTTTTACTTGAATTCTTCTTGTGATTCTTATATATATGTGACTATTATCGCAAGAAAGTAAACGCCTTAGTAAACCATCTACTTAAGAAGACTATATTAAATTTGATAGAAGAAAAAAGAGAAAATAAATTACATAAAATTCCGTTAAAGTACATTACAAGGGCCCGTTTAGGGTTTAGACGCGGTAGGAAAGAAGAAAGTTCTTTAATCTCAACCACCAAATGTTGGCGCTGTTTGAAGCAATCCGAACCTGGTTCGCGACGTACTGGTAGTAGCTGCAAGCGCCCTTTTCGGTAGCGTCAGCCTTTGCGTGAGCCGCGTCGACAAGACTGTTGAGGTACGTCGAAGCACTCTCGACAAGCTCGTCTTTGGTGCCGGCAGCGGCCTGTCCCTGCTCGGTGAGCCACTCCTTCAAGTCCGCGGTTGACCAGCCGCTAAAGTAATCGGTGTGTTTAGAGATTTCAGCTACAGAGGTCTTCTTGGACGCTGGCGTGGTCTTGTCCTTGAGGTAGTGCAAGAGCTTCTTGCCGCGCTCGCTCTGGGCATTAAGCACCTGTTGGAGGTGTGAGTAGCTAGACTCAGGCCAGAGGTTGTAAGTGGCATCAGTCACAGTGTCATAACTGCTCTTCACCGCGTCAGAAGCCTTAGAAAGGAAGGGAGAGGCCTGGGTTTTCTTGTAGGCAATAAAAGTGTCGATATCGTTCTTTAACATTTGCGAATTATCCTCGGCAATCTTGACAAGATCATTCTTGGTCTGTTTTGCATTCTTCATAGAGGGGAGCAGCTCGTGGCTGTTGAGCCACGACTCAAGATCGGCCTGCGACCATTGCTTAAACACGTCGGCCTTGATTGCACCAGACTTGTCATAGATATCGCGGCTGTCAACCTTAAGCTTGGTCAACACGTCAACAAGCTTGTTCTGACCCTCGTAGTAAATTGAGCGGAGGTTTTTGCGGAGAGTGGCAATAAGTGCCTTCCTGTCAGCATTATTGGGGAACGAAATGGAATGGGTGGTAAGCAGCTCTTTTAGGTCGTCGGTGGATAAATTCTTAAAAAGGTCAGTTCTGGGATAATAGCTCTTTTTGGATGTACCTGAAATGGCCTTAGCAGTCTTATCAGAGAGCGCTTGGGCTTCCTTGACAAGGTCTGAGTGTGAGACCGAATCTAGGATTTTCTGAGTGTTAGACTGGCCAGGCTTAATTTTTCCAACAAGCTTGGCAAGCTCAGACTTGCTCCAGTAGCGATAAGCCCAGCTAGAGATATCTTCGTAAGTATCACCAGCGTCGGTCCAGTACTTGTCAATGTTGGCGACAATCTCGTCGGTAGACGCCTCGACGTCTTGGTGAATTTTGTCCTTGCCTTCGGCAAGGGTGTCAAAACCGCTGGCTACCTTCTTCTTGGCATAGTGCTTGAGGTCATTAAGTGACCATTGCGAGTAAGGCTTGGTGTAAATATCCCATTCAGCGGAGGCCTTGTTGGCAAGATCCTGTGGGGTATCCTTGTCGGTGAACGGAACTTGGAAGTCGGAAAGGAATTCCTTAAGTGAGCTTGTATCCCAACCGGAAAGAATTTCCTTACCAGAAGATGCAGCAGCAGCTGCGGCAACCAAGGTTGCGGGGAATAGCAACGCGTTAAATCTCATAATAATCAGAAAAAGTCTCAAAAATAATCGCGGGACTGTAAAAATAATATTAGCTTGACTATGGGTGCAATATAGACAGCTAAAAGAAGTTTAAAAAGCAGAAAAAAAAAATCAGAAAGAAGAAAAATTTCAGAGCTAGGGCAAATTATTTATATAATTTCGAGAGATTGTACGTTTATGGTCTGTCGGATGATGATGGTGATGTTTTTAATTACAATTGACGCTTTGGTTGCTCTTGAGTTCGGTTTAGGCAGTTTTGTCTTAAGCAAGAAGACATATCCGGGAGGACCAGATGTAGACCTTCAAAGAAGTGTCACGCAGGGCGGGATTCGAAAAGGGACCTACTTGTGTTAACACGCTTGTACCTATAGACGTCGTTAGGCTCTCAATAGTTTCTCGTTTCCTGCTTTAGGACCCTCGGTATCAAATACTACGACCTTTTTCTGCTCAACTCTGTAGTAGATTTTTTTTTTGTTTGTTCAATTTGCTTCCTTTCTTGTGCTCGTGGCTGCGCTGGTTGCTAATGATGGTATCTTTGTGGGTTCAACCCAGGAACCTCTGGGGAAGTGCCCATTAGAAAGTCAAAATGGGGCACCGTGATCATAACTGGAATTGTAAGTTTTTTTTTTGTTTTTGTTTTTGATTCCTACGCTTGGTCACTCGCCGCTTCTTCTTTATAGTAAGTGGCCAAATTAGCATAAAATTAATTAGAGATAGAACAGGACCAAAGCTGGATTTGCTTGAACATGATCGCCATAAAACTCTTCGTCGCCACCGGTTATGATGTAGTTGCAGTCAGCGAGATCAACAATAGGTACTTTTCTGAATTCATTTTTGGCCGTTGCTATCGCGATCAAGCTGGTCTCACAGGCGTATCTAAAACCATTTCCATGGCTTCACAAACTTAACCTTTTGTTTAGAAGAAAATTTTGGAAATTTTAAATCATCACCAGCGCCTACCTCTGACCTCGTTTAAAAAGTAAATTTCTTCTCCAGACCCCCTGGTGTTTGGTCTTGGATTCCCCAACTTTTTAATTATTTTAGGTTTTATTAATGTAGTTGCTGCCATCCATAGCTGCGGTAAATTCGGCAACAACTGGTTTAAGTTTAGGTGCAAACCTTTCTCTAACCTTAAGTTTACAATCAAACATACACCTTGTTGTCTAAAGCTCAATGTATGTAGAGACAAATCAGACATCTCAATATTTCACACATTCACATCTGATTGTTAGTTAGAGAATGTCCGATCTTCCTGGCATGAAAAGTCTTAACAAAAGGCAACCCAATTTCTATTTTTTGAAACATTTTTGTACTGTAGTAAAAAAATAAAAAGTATTGTGATGGTTGAATACAAACATTATGTACCAAATAATTAAACAAAACAAGTAAAAACGGGTTACTACTCTAGCTCAACGTCTTCGCCAACGAAACCCAAGCGTTACTGCTCCATGGCATGTAGAACACAGCCCTCGAGGCTTCTTCTCGACCGCCATCAACTGCCGTGTAAGCTTCACTAAGCTCGGCAGTCGACACCATGTTTCCGTCCTGCGCCAGTCTCAGTGCAGTGTCCGGCTCCAGATGCTTCCATACGTCAAACGCCCATGGCTTGTAAAACGCCGCCCGGTACCATGGCTCTTTCACGTCTTTGCCAGTGCTTCTGTTCATGGCTGCTAGCATTCTTGGGACGTGATTCTCGGTGTCCTCGACAGCTATCTTGGCCTCAGGGAACGATCTGAGCTCGTCGTTCGCGGCTTCAATCAAACCTTCGTCATAGACGATACCAATCGCTCCGAGCGTAAGCGCCAGCTTGCATGTTGCTCCATTTTTCTCAATACTTCCAAAGAGCTGCTCCAGCGCCACTTCCTTTTCATCGTCGCCGCCTTGGGCCCACAAGACCTGCGCAAGAAGCACAATCACGTCCTGGTCTTCATCAGACTCGATTAGAGCCTGCTTGAAACTCTCAATAGAGTTTCCATAATCTTTCAAGAAATAATAAGCTAAACCAGTCGTCAAAAACGCAGACAGTCTGCTCTTTTTTAGTTCCTCTGATAACTCGTCTCCGGAAGCAGCCGATTCTTCAGAGATATCGGAAGCAAACTGAGCGTGCTCAATGGCCTCGTGAAATCTGCGAGCACTCAGCAACAAACGAGCAAGTTGAGCTTTTACCTTGACAAACTTGAGTAACGTATCCTGTTCTTCGGTTACCTCGTATTCCTGTTCGTAGATATTGCAAATCTTCGTAGTTTGCTCTATAGCATGGTCAAATTCAGCGTTTCGCTCTAAAATAAGACCCATGAGAGTCAATGCTAACGGCGACTTGGGCGACAGACTGAGATATTTTTGCAAGCTAAGAACAGCGTTTTCGAGCTTCTGAGAGAGGTTGGCTTTATTAGAATTGTTCTTCAGCTGCTCAAACACAGTCAAAGAGTAGTAAAGCTTGGACAGCTTACTCATACCATTAGAAATCTTGAAAGAGTGCTCAAAGCTCTTCTGAGCACCGGTAGCATTACCAACAGTATGCGAGATAATACCTTGACCAATCCATGCCGGCACGAAATCAGGATCAATAATGAGAGAGCGACCAATTGCCAATTCTGAAAGCTGGATATCACCTTTCTGAATGTAGAGAATCGCAAGGTTATTCCATGCGACAGACTGCTTTGAATCAAGAATAAGACATCTGATGAAACAGTGCTGCGCAACCTTCACATTAACAAAGGAGCAGGCAACGCCATAGGCATTCCAGACATCAGGATCCTGATTCTGAAGGCGGATAACACGCTTGAAAGAATCGATAGAGGCGTTCAAAATGTCTGAATTCTTATGCTCCTGGTCAATGTAAACATTGAGCTCACTTAAACCCAAATTGTACCAAGCCAAGGCCCTTGTGGTCTTGTCCTTTCTAGCGTATGCAAAAGAAATCTTGGAAAACAAGATGTAGAGCAGGTAAACCTGATCCATCAACTGGGCATTTTGAGCACGCTTCGTTTTTTCTTCATTGGGTTGATTGAGAAGATCTTCAAGTTTAGCAATAGTTACATTGTCGATTTCAGTGAGACTTACCATGTCACTGTTTTCAGTAATAGAGTGTGCATACTCCTTTGCTAGATCAATTAAGACCTCGAGGGGAGTTTTTTCTAAAGTAGATTTGACAGTAAGGAAAATCTTGCAACATTCGCTCAAAATGTTCCATAGGTCCTGAGTAAGGGTGAGACCAGACTTAAGAGCCTTGGAAATAGTATTGATACAGGCCTTTGCCAAAAGTGCAGCCTGTCCAAAAACTTCTTTTTTCAACTCATGCTTCGCAGCAAGCAGAATCGTCTCAATCAAAGCAAACTTAACACCTCTCTCATCAGGTTTTAGTGAAAGGACTTGCTGGAAGGTCTTGATAGCACTCTGGTAGTCCTCTGTAAGTTTCTGAACTGTACCAAGATGGTACGTTGCGACCCAGTTAGACGAATCTAGGTCCTGTGCTCTAGTAAAAGTCTTGATGGCGGCAACGTAGCGTCCACTGTTGCTGTAGGCTTCGCCTAAACCAACCCAGAGATTAGAGTCATCGGGCAACAGTCTCAGTGCATTCTGAAAAGACTTGACTGCATTCTCGTAGTCGTGAGAGTTCAGACTAGCAATACCAAGGGCCCTATAAGGCCAACTAGGTTCTTTTTCAGAGGAAAAGCGAATGTTTTCAGATTCAACCACACGCTTGGCAACAATCTCAACAAGATCCCACTGCATAGTGTCTGCATACTCTGTAGCAAGATACTCTGCAGCTTCAATTTCACCACCATCAAGCTCAAAAGCCTTGTAAAAGCACTTTGTTGCACGGACCATGTCTTTGAGTACCATTGAATAAAGCTTACCAAGTGAGGTAAAAGCAGCAGCCATGTTGGGATTTTCGTTTAGAGCTGACATGAACGCAGAAAATATGGTAGAAATCTTCTCTTGGTTAGCATCCTCAGTGAAGTCATACTGAAGCCAATAAGATTGGCCAATTCTCCACCAAATTTGAGATCTGTAATCATGGCTAAGAAGATCAATACCTTTGAAACCCTCAAGAGCCTTATGCAAACCATTGCGGCCCTCTTCGTAACGTTTCTGCAAGACCTGACACCAGGAGTACTCAAAAAACACAACATTGTCATGGGGACTTTCAGCTAAAGCATCCTTTAGATACTCCTCAGCCTGATCATAGTCTCCCTGCTCTCTAAATACCAGACCTTTACCAACTTTGGCAGCAGTGTAGTGCGGATTGGATCGTAGAACGGTGTCAAACATCTTGACAGCAAGACTAAAGTTCTTTGGCGCTTGGTAAAACACATAAGAGGTACCCAGGTTGGCACAGATGTGATTGGTTGAGTTTTGAAAAATGTTGCCAATGCTTTTGCCTTTTTCTGAAACTAGCTTCAAAGCTTTAAGACTGACGTCGCTAGCAGTTTCGTACTCTCTCAGCTTGATGTAATATGCACCGATAATTCTAGAAATCAAGATAGAATCAGGCTTAGATGCATAACCATCAATAAGATACTCAAGAATAAGAGCCGGAGAAAAAATATTGGAGCCTTCCTCAACCAAAATTTCAGAGTTGTCTAAGAGATCACTGTCTTCTTGTTCTTCTCCTCCTTGCTGTTGCTGGTCTCCTTCTTCAGAGTCCTTGAACTCGTTTGGTGTGCCATCTGCAATTTCTTTCTCTTTCTGCTCTACCGAGGGATCCTTATCCTTTTCTGAGGTTTTATCAGCGACAAAAGGTGAAATGCTGGACTCCAAAAATCCAGTTAAAGTTTTTGCCAAAGGTTCATCGGGGAAGTTGTCAACATAAGATTTGAGCAAGCTATAGTCATAATCTTTGAAATCAACAACATCCGACCACTCAATTTCAATTTCCCAAGAAAGAGGGAATGGCGTTTTAAGCAATACAGCTTCTGAAGCCAAATCCTTCACTTTTTTCACTAGTGATGACTTAACATTCACAGGTGCAACAAGCAACATCTGGTAAAGATGCTCTAGTAGACTATTTTCTGTTGAACGGCGTTGTTCTTCGTCGTTAGACCAGCTCAGTAAACTTTCGTATAATTCTGGAAGCTTGGAGCTTTTGTAGATTTCAAAAACATTAGATTCATCGGGAGTGACTTTATTGAAAGAAAGATTTCCTCTTTTCAGCTTTGCCAAAGCATCTTTTTTCGACTTTTCAGCGTACTTGATGAGTTTTGCAAAGGTCAATGACGGATGAGGTAACCGGCCCTCCATGTATTGAAAAATTGGACTCTGAGGAAGTTGAAATTTTAAAAACGCAATGTCGTTAACATCGGATGGATTTTTGATACAAAATTTTCTAGCTGCTTCAAAGTATTCGACGGCTTTATTAATGTTGTCATCATTTTCACAGCATCTGATCAAACCAGCTGTAGCTTCGAGGAGGTCAAAGACGGATTTTCGGTTGTTTGCAAGAACGAGTAGACCCTTGTATGCTGTGGGATTTTCTGGATCAAGAGTAGCCGCCCGCTTGTATGCATTGAGGCTTTCTGTATATTTTTCTAACATCTCTTGCGATTTGCCCAAGAAAATCATACTATTAAACGGCATTGTTAGTAAGATATGTTCCAAGATCAGCGAAAGTTGAAAATAGAGTGAGTTTATACCCATAGTAGTTATTCGGATCGTGCTCAAGAACCTCTTGAGAAAACTCTGCAGCGGTACTGTAGTCTTCCTTTGAGAGAGCCAATCTGGCCTCTTTTAAAAGAGTTTTAATTTGAGACATGTATTCAGTTCTGAAGGGTTGGGTTGCAATTATGAGGTAAAAAGAGTGAAGAAAAAGATGAAGAGAACTGGGTGTAAAAACAATCTGAGTAGAGAATCGCGAACGTAGCACGGTGCCTCAAAACATATATGGGTTAGGGCTTATCGATTGGCAATTAGAGATGAAGTTTAACAATAAAAAGACAGTTAGCAACCTTTGCTATCTAAATACTGAAAAACACATTTTCTTAGTTTAACAACCAGAGATTATACGAGATACTTTATAAAAAAAAATTACTTTGCACAAGTTTTGAGACACTCTCTTTATAAGTTTTTCTAAAATGCTATTCTTGTGAATATCAAGAACAGCTGTTTAGGTGTTCTATCGTACGTTTCTCTCAGATTTACTCACTATCATTTCGAGACCATTAATTGCAGGAATCTGTCATGTCCACAAAAATTCTGCTCAAGGAGAAATTCAATTGTCAAATATCGATTGTTATCTTGAATTTTTTTTTTTTTTTTCTTTCAGTATTTAAAATAAGTGGTTGATCAAAGCAGTGGGCCAGCATTACATGTAAAGCTTCTCATGCCTGGCAGCTTCTCTCCAGCCAACAATGTTAAAAGTATTTTTGGAAAATTATGAAATTTTATACGCTCCTGCTAGTAAACAAATTGTTGAATCTTGTTTCTTTCTTTCTTTTTTTTTTTTTTTTTTTTTTTGATTTGCGACTTTTAATGGGTTTTGAAGGAGCTCCAGAATGGAACATTGACTAACAGTTGATAAGAGTAATATGCAGATCTTGGTTGTACATTTTGTTAACTTTAAGACGACCGAATTGGATCTAATTCACTTGAAAGAAACGCACCCATCTCAAGTTTTACCAAAGATATTGAGTATATCCATTTCTCACTTTTCTTTGCTTCTATCATTGCATTTGTAAAAATTTACCCTTATACGTTATGTCGCTTTTTTAATGCTGAAATTTATGTACTTCACTACTGTCAAACTTTGTGTAACTTGTTTGTATATGCTAAAAGTTTGTGATATTCCTAACAAATCCATTCTAAGTTTTTTTCAATTTTTTTCTTCCTTCCTGTAACGTTATAGATCATTGTGTGAATAAAAAAAGTCGCTTAAGACTTTCTGGTCTTCCTGAAACTCTGCTATATAGTAAACAGTCTCATTAAAGTAGATTTTCTACCTAGCACCTTTCAATGCTTGAAACAATCAAATTTATAGTTACTGATACAAACCAACTCTAGCAAATTTGGTATTTTCTTTACATATCTCTATATTTTACTTTTCAATAATGTTAATTTCTTATAAAAGTCTTTTTAAAATAAAATGAAACAAAAGGGAAATTTCAATTGTCCAAAACGCTCTGATTACAAGACCTGGGGTAAAATGAAGACAACTCAAACTCAGCCTTTTATGGAAAGACAAAATGATTAAAGGTTTAATTATACCCCTTCTGACACTGTATGAAACTTTAAAGCCCTTAAAATCAAATATAAAAAAAAAATCAAAAAAAAAAAGAGACCCTTGATTCTTAACCTGCAGTTAATTAAATACAACAGACCAAGAATTTTTTCAAACGGTCTGTTAATGTTGGTTCTCGACCTTTCAGCATTTGATGCCTAAGATTTATACTCTATTCATTCAATTTTCTTCTTTTTTGGGCGTCCCTTTTTTTTTATTTTTTTTATTCCCAACCTTCTTCCTTCCCTCTTCCCAATAAACACTTTCTGTGACCGGTTCATTTTGCTTTAAAGCAGAAGTAAAACCAGTGAAAAGAAGTGCCTCTTCAGTATGTCGAGTGATAATGCTTTCACAGCGTCGACAGATCTGCAATGGCCTGAGTTTGTAAAGGTAAGCAATACAAAAGCTGCTAAATTGAACGGCGCCGTTTAACTGTTTCTTTTTGGGATGTTAGAATCTTTTGGTAGAGATCAGCAATGTCATTACAAACGCCCGAGATCAGCGACACCTTTTTGCCAACGAAGTTTGTTCTCTGATTCGACAGGTCTTAGCGCAATATAACGCTGATAAAATTGGTAATTTTAATCAGCCTATTAAATCATCAATCATAGCTGAGACTATTCTTGATGTTGATCCCAACCCGCAAAACAGGCCACAGGTATTCTACTCTGGCAAAGATATCTTCAATGCTTGCACAAATCCTGACCTGAGTGCAATTGTCCTTGAAAAATGGAACATCATTTTTAAATCTGTGGTAGATCCTTCAAAAATTAAGGATGAGTGCATATGCCAAACCCCCGAACACGTACTTGACAAAAAAAACAGGTATATTAATGGGCTGGCATTACTGGCGAGCCAGTTACCAGCTGTCAAGTTAAAGAGCCGTTTAAAAGCCGATAAAAGCGAATTTCCAAACATAAATGGTCCTAACGTCAATTGTCTTCTTTACAGCAAGGGCAAAGCTCGTCCTATTCATCCCAAGCGCATTCCACTGAAACAAGGCATCACAGCCCCAATGGATATTCCAGAGTTTGGTTCTTATGTGTCCCAGCCCTTTCAGACACCGCTGGGCTCAATAGAAATAAGAGTGAAATTCAGACATAATTGCAACTTTCGAATAATTGAACCAAGCTCTTATGTCCAACCCCATTTCATGAAGCATAATATTTTGAATAACACAGACTTTGTGTTAGTAAACCTGACAACAAGAGAAAAGTCAGCAATTAAACCACATAAGTCTGGCCATACTAAACGCACTCGCCAATCAAACTCAACTAAACCACAGCATTCTGAATCTACAATCAAGCCAATTTCATCTTGCCAAAGCTCTCATGGCAAAACCGTAAATAATCAATTAATTGCATACAGTACAGCAACTGAACCTGCTTACACCAAAGGTGATTTACTAGCCTCAAAATCGACTAAAAAGTATTTCAGCTCATTTAGAAAACGAGAAACGTCTCACAGCAAAGTGCCGTCACCGCAACGGTTAGAAACCTGTAACGATCAATTTTTTTCTCAATCAATGTTCAGACTGCATCGAGATGATGATAAGGATCTTACAACTTTTATTAACAAAGTTAGCTCTGCTATTCTCAGGTCACCGCCTACCAATTCTTTCAGCTCGATTGAGACTAGCACAAATGACATCATAGAGAGGTCATTTAAGCTACTGGATAGTTATGAGTCTCTTGCTAAGAGTGAAGTTTTTGACTTTTCAAAGTAATTTGGCCAATCCACATAATAGTTTTCTAGTTCAAAATATTTTTTTTTTACTACTTGTTAATTAATTAATTATTCCCTTTTACCGTTTAATTCAGCTACCAAATCGCTGTTATTTTCTTGGTCATTATGCTTTTGAGATCTAAACTTAGCATTCCGCTTTTTCCACCACCACGACTTGAGCTCTTCTGTAATTTTAAGACCTTTTGTCGTTTCAATAAAGTCGTCATCGTCGTCATCTTCTTCTTCTTGAAGAAGTGACACCAAAGCACTACCTTTCTCGGTAGCCATATCAATTTTATAAGTGCCATTCAACACTAGATCTT
The DNA here is from genome assembly GCA_030558065.1 of Geotrichum phurueaensis. Lineage (NCBI taxonomy): Eukaryota > Fungi > Ascomycota > Dipodascomycetes > Dipodascales > Dipodascaceae > Geotrichum > Geotrichum phurueaensis. The sequence continues at coordinate 27,281 of JAJMRT010000176.1, forward strand.
TAGCTACAAGTTCGCGGGTACGACCCAGGGACTCAATATCGCTAACACGTTGTTGGGTCTCAGCTAAAAGATCATCAAAACCAGGCATGTCAGCAATTTCGTGAAACGCCTGCATCATTGGTACCGAATCAGCACGAACAAAAGAGTTGGAGTCAATCGTAAAAATGTTAAGATTGTCATACGTTTGGATATAGTCTGGGCGGGTCATGATCTTGCGCGCAATCCAAAGCGGCACCTGCGGAAGCTGGTGATCTTGAGAGTCTAAATGAATATTGTCAAACTCCTTAAATCGACGTCTATCCATCTCAACAAAAGCCCTCATTAGTAGCATAGCTGAGGTGGAGAATTTGCCGCTTTCCATGACATCATCATCCATTCCCATGCCAAGAAGACCGCATTGATTAAGGAACCAAGTTCTTTCGCGATCAATCAACTTGTGGCAAGCGATGATGGCGTCCTTTTGGGACGCGACTGAAGTCAAATGTTGAGGGCGGCCACCAACAAGATTATAAATATGATTGGCCTCTTCAAAGGACAAAGTCTCATTGAAATTCTGACGTCTGGCACGTTGAAGAACCGAAACCGATTCAGTTCTAGAAAGGTCTCGAATAGTTACCACGTCTAGTCTAGTTCCCAGCTTCTTTAGTCTTTCATAAACCCAGTAATCATCGCTGTTAAAAATAATTGTAACAAGGCCAGTTGCACTAAGAGCTTCCGCCCTCTGTTGAAGGAGCTCAATTAGATGTTGACCTTCTTCATCGTCTCGAATCAAGTGAACGTTGTTAATGATCATAACCAGTGGCTTGTGGGTCTTCTTTTTGATGCTTAAAGCGACTTCCTCTAACTTATTCATAGCTCTCTCAATATCAAGCAGTGCAGTTGTATCACGCGGACCTCGTAGAGAGAACAGGGCTCCAATGTAGTCTTCAAAAAAACGAAAGTTTAGCGCTTGGCCAAGTCTAATTCTAAAAATTTCAGGGTCAGCGTGCGCATCAATAACGGTACAGTTAGCACCTTGAGTGAGTCGCATGGCCTCAAGAAGCATGGAAGTTTTTCCTGTTCCCTTTTCACCAATAAGAAGATAATAGCGACCAACCAATTTGCCAGAAATCACATCATTGACAAGTTCCTGGCCTTCACGATCAACCCAGCCCTCAGTCTCACCTGTTCGTTTAGTTTGAGCGGAGAGAACAAGAGCAGGATCTCCAATCTTGAAAGCCTCTTCAATCTTCTTAACTGTCATCATGTGATACCACTCTTGGTAACCCCAACCAGCTAGAGCAAGCATTGCAAGCGATGAGATGGTGATGCCGGCAGTTTCCAGGCACTTTATGACAACCTCTTTCCAGCGTGATCGCGGTGATTCTTCGGACTTTCGGCCTTTATCGTTGTTATTATCTTCTTCATCAGGGTTCAACTCCAAGCCTGGCGCAATCGAAAGGTATCGAGTTTGGCCATATCGGAGTAACGGAGAGGGCTTTGAACCATGTTGGATTTGACGTGGCTTCTGATAAATGTAATGAAAAAGTATTTTCGAATGAAACTGTTGGTTTGAAGTGTGTAGTCCTCGAGCGCTAGATATAAAAACACCTTGGGGCTTCAGCAAACCCAGTACTCGCCGTCTGACCGACATATTTTTGCCGGGCTATAACAAGTAAAGAAGATTGAAAAAAAAAAAAAGCAGAAAAAAGATGTCTACAATCAAAAAGATTAATTTGAAGGAAGAAAGAAAGAAAGAAAAAAAAAAAGCCAATTAGCTTCAGAGATTATTCTTTTTCAAGCCCGGTTGAATTATCTTTTGCACAGCCAGGCTTCAACTCCTTTGGCAAAGTGTCACGTCCACATCACGTGAAAGTTCCGGATCGTGATTACTGACCGCAGGTTCTGAGGAGCTTAGCCCGTTTGTAGTTATCAAGCTTATTTCTCGCCGGTGATATCTACTCTCTCACAAAGAGTTCCTATGTTGGTAGGCGCGGATAGTAGTCCGTCACCCCTCACGAAAAGGACTCCTATCCTGATGCTGAACAATACTGATACTTATTTGTATCTGTTTTCTCGGATAATTCTCTGATAGCAGGAACAATGCTAATACTCGCACTTTCTATCTTCATGGTTTTCCGAGCGTTCAGGTCTCAGTAGTAATCACTCGCTAAAAAGAGGTAAGTTGTTCAAGTAAAATGGTAATGAGAGTTGCAAGAGTTGTATGTAAATCTTAAGAGAACTCTGGGTGGTAGATCTTGTTCTCTTCATGTTGTGCCATCTCAACATTGTTGCAAATCCTTCCTTACCGTGATTCTTTCCAGGGTAGCCTCGCGAAGGTTAGGAGGTCTCTCCTTTCCCATCCTTTCCTTTTTCAACCACTTCTCCAAGGTTGCGCAGCCCTGCTACTCACAGAACAACTTCATTAGCGACATCTTATTCAATCAACAGAAAACACGTTAAGTCTTGTGGCTTACACCTCAAAATTGGTCCAGGGTTTGGCTGCGCGCCTTGCCATGACACGAAGTTATAATGTTAAAAAAAAAAAAAGTAAACGTCAATCTACTATATTAGAGTTTCGTTCAGCATTACATTACCAAGGTTCTTTTAAAGATATTAAGAGAATACGCAATGTTTTTCTTCCAGATGGGTTCGAACAAGAATTAAAGGATTTGAGACTATATACAATAAAAATTTCATTACACAGCTGTATACAACAGTCTAGCTTTACAATTTGACACCCGTGTGAATGGCAGCGATACCGAAGGAGAGGTCCTCATAGCCATTACCAGCTAATGTGAAACCAGCATCTTCAATCATCTGAGCAAACTTGGCCTGAGATGGGAATCTGACAATACTCTCAACAAGATACTGATAAGAGTCTCTATCATTAACCAGAATCTGTCCAAGAAGAGGAATAACATTGAAAGAGTACTGCTGGTAAATAGAGTCAAGAAGCGCATTGTTGACCTTGCTGAACTCGAGACAGCAAAAGACTCCACCAGGCTTAAGAACACGGTGAGCAGTTTTAAGGGCCTTGGGAATGTCGGTGAAGTTTCTGATACCAAACGCAACAGTGTAAACGTCTTGCGAGTTGTCAGGAATAGCATCAAGGATCTCAGCGTTCTGCACCTTGAAATTGAGTCTTGATCCGTCCTTGTAGGCAGTTTGCTTGGATCTTTTCTCACCCTCGGCCAGCATCTCAGGGTTAATATCAACAATGTTCATTATACTTTCGGTATCGCCATGAACACGAGCAGCATGATCCAAGATTCTGAAAGCAATGTCACCAGTACCACCGGCAACATCAAGAAACGAAAGAGGCTCACCGCCAGGTCTTTTACCAGGATCCAGCTTAGCAACAAAGTGATCCTTCCACAGTCTGTGGATGCCGAGGGACATAGCATCATTCATGTAGTCGTAGTTTTCGGCGACATTGGAAAAAACATGCTTGACGAGGTGCTCCTTATCTTGCTCAGCAACAGTGCGGAAACCAAAGTGAGTAGTTTTCCCCGAATCATTCGAGTTAACAGAAGCGCTGTTTTCGACGGGGCCGAGGTTCTTAGCTGCGTTTTGACGAGTGATGCTAGTGGAAAAGCCACGGAAGGCACTAAGTCTTGAACTACCTCTGCAGAGGCTCTGGAACGATTTCATTGTTCAATTACTATTGTTTCAAATGTGAAGTTGTAAAGAAACGTAGAAAGAGAGGGAAAAGTTTTCAAGAGGGAACAAGAGGTGAAAATATGAAATTTGATTATTGTGTATTTATGTTTGGCCAGTTTCTATAAACACTCACCAAATCATGCATTCACTCTCACGGGTTAGGGGACGTGAATTATATAAACAGATTGGCTCAAATTACTAAACAGTTTTTTCAATGCCTTTAAATTATACCATAAAAGACCACACTCGTAGTGATTTAATCACATTGAGTATATTTTAGTGACGAATTTTAGAGCAAGTAGAGACAAATACAAAGATAAATAATATGAGAGGGGTTTGTAACACCAACAATCGTGCCATTGACAAAAACACCCAGTTCTACACAATATATTCATTAACAATCACGTACATTAGTTGAGAGCCGAAGCCTTTTCATACAAGAGGTCAACGACGTTTGACATATGCCGGACGGTATCCAGGGCAGCATCATAAGTAGCATCAGCCTTGGGCTCGTCGTAGACAAAAAGCCAGCCATTACCCTGGTCCAAAACACCATAAAAGACCTTATCAAGAATCATTTGACTTAACTTGCCTTCAACTTGACGAGCATCCAAACCAATAATCTCAGCAATGTGAGAGATCTCGACGCAGGAAAAAGGTTCAATGACCTTTACCAGGTTCTGCTCGAGCAGTGTGTCGTACAAAGCTGAAAAATGAGACCGAATGAACTGGTCAGAAGACAGTTCCTTTCCATAAATTTCTAGCGTGCGTTCAAATTCCTTCAAGCTTCTGTTGGAGTAAGCCTTCGCAATGGCCTTCATAGCGTCAATGTCTCTTCCGGCATACTTAATGACAGACTTGTTGGTTAAGAGAGACTCAACGTCATCAGAAAGATTGAGCATAATCTTACTGAGCAATAAATACTTAAGAGCAGTGTTGGCTCTGGCGTCTTCCTGGCCAGCGTAGCCCTCAAAGGCTTCGTAGAAATATGAAAATGCAGTCTTGTAGTCTTGGTCCTCGGCTTGAAGGATACCACTAAGGTTGTCAAGGTTAGCTTGAGTAATAGGGTCAGTGTAGATGGCATTCGCACTAGTTCTAGCGCTTGTGAGACTCGCTTTACTCTTAGCAATGTTCCGCAGAGCAAGATAAACCTTGGTTTCCAAAAGTTGAAGTTCGACCAAAGCCTTCTTGTCGTCCAGACGTTTAAGTTCTCTTAGAAGATTGTTGATTAAGCTGATTGCATCGTTGTATTGTCCCTTCTCGTAGTACAAGGAAATGAGGCGGGTTTGGAGATTTTGGCGCAAAAAGTTTCTCTTCTCTTGAATGGCCCATTCGATACAGTCTTTTGTAGTAGAGATTTGGACGTCTGTCGAGTTGGGGACAGTGGCAAACAGGTCAATCAAGTTACGAATGATCTTGACAGTTTTAGACTTTGCAAATGAACCCAAGATAGTTCTTGACGTGCGAATCAATTGAGCTAGCTGTTCAATTTTACTGTGGCAAATACTGTTAGCAAGAGCAATTCGAAAACAATGGCTCGGATTCATGACAAAAAAACATACTTATGATCACGGTAAAGCTTTCCCAATTCATATAACGCTTGTTCTTGGACCTGGATAGCCTTTTCGTTAGAACCAGCAGACTTTTCGACAAGGCCTCTGTAGGCGTTTTCAGCTTCAGCAAGCTTTTCAGCTTTGGCCAACTTTCTAGCTGTTTCAAGTTCAGCCTGAATCGATTCACTCATTATAATTGTAATCTAGGGTTGTATAAAAATAGATGAAAATGGAATTGAAGGTTGTTATTAGAATTGAAAAAGAATTGAGGGTGGAAGGAAAGAAAATGAAAGCTGGTTGAAGCAACTCAGTAGTGAGAAGAAGTCGATGGAGGCGGCGGTGGTGATGGGATTTCAACAAAAGGCGGGTAAGTTAAGAATTTCCCAAAGGTCCAAAAAATTTCAACGAAAACAAACAAAAAAATTCTGTCTACAACAACATCAGTCTCTCTTCGTTTTTTTTTTCCACGACTTTAATTTAATTGCCGTCAAAGTCTTCACATTCAGTTCTTCTGTTTGAGACCTTCGTTTTATTTATTACCTGCTAGATTTTTGAAAGATCATCATGTTTGGTCAAAACGCTGCCAGCACAGGCTTTGGCAGTAACAACAATGCCTCCACGGGAGGTGGATTGTTTGGCAACAACAATGCGTCTACCTCTACGTCTGGCTCATTATTTGGAAATAACGCCAGTAATAATACCAATGCTACAGCTTCTACTGGCCTTTTCGGTAACAAAGCTAATACTGCTACCTCTGGATCACTCTTTGGCAACACAACCAACAATGCTGCCAATGGTGGTGCCTCTACGGGGACCACTGGAACTTCGTTTGGATTTGGCCAGAACAACCAGACCACGACTCCTGCTGCCACTAATTCAACTCAATCATTTTCTTTTGGAGGCAATAACAACACTACTTCAAGCAATAACACTTCATTGTTAATTGGTTCTAACACTCAATCGAAATCTCTTTTTGGTGGTAGCGGAACTGGTACTACGACATCCTTGCTAGGAGGCTCAAACCAAGCTCAACCTCAATCTCAATATACTTTTGGAGGCAGCAACCAAGCGAGTTCCTCACTTTTTGGCAACAATACCCAGAACCAGGGCCAAACTCAACTTCAGCCAGAACAGTCTCTGTTTAAGAAACCTTCGCTTTTTTCTGCGTCTTCTTCAGACGCTGATGCAGCTAGGTTTAAGGCTTCTTTGAATAGCCAGCCTCAGCAACTTAATCAAAACCTGAATCAGAGCTCGACTTCTTTGTTTTCAAATAACACTGGACTAACCAACAACTCTAACTCAGCTGTTGCATCGAGACCGCAAGCATCACTAACCCTCGACAATGGTCTTCGTAGAAGCACAACTCCTTCTTGGGCTGCCGAAAAGCGGTATGTTAACAGTAACAGTATTAACAATAGACATGCTAGTTCATTCAACACGGCGGATCGTGGACATATTTCTGTTCGCAAGGCTTCGCTTTCATCTTTACAATCACCCGTAAGCTCATTCGGCACCTCTTTTTCAGGTATCTCAAAGCCTTCTCATACTAAGAAGAAGGCTATCATCCAGGAAGACCCACCACCAACTCGCAGTATCTATGATTTTGATGCCCCTACAACGCTTGCTGTTTCACATAAATCAGATGTGAGCTCTTCTAGCTTACCGACGAGAGCTACAACACCTTCTACCGGTGCCCAGACCTCGAACACTAGTCGTTCTAAGTCTGCCGATCATTCTCTTTCTGTTGTTATTTTTGGTTTCCCATCTTCGGTCACCCCCGCCGTCGTCGCTCATTTTTCGAAGTTCGGTAATATAGCGGAAAATGTCGATTCTTCTAACAGAATACCGATTATCTCAACTCCTACAAATAAACACTTCAGAGCTCCTCCGACACCCATTCAGACCGGCAAGAATTGGTTAAAGATTACATATGACAACCCTGCTTCGGCATCTCGTGCAATTCAAGAGAATGGTACAATCATTGCTGGACAGTATGTAGTTGGTTGCATTCCAGTCACAGCTCAGAACTACAAGGAATTTGAGATTGCAAGCGAAAACTCAATTCAGTCTGGCGCTCAGCCGACCCCTAATGAGATTGAAGATTCCATTATTGACAAAAACATTTCTTCTTTCAATGAGGGTAACACTTTGCCTACTTCTGAGAACACAACTGATGAGAGCAAGACTTCTCAGACAAACGACAGAAGCCTAATTGGCAAGAACTCTTCTTTACCGTCACTTGCCGGAAGCAAGAAGGTGGAGCTCAAGGATGGAAGATCTATTTTTAACAAGGCGCACAAGCAATCCAGCTACACTGGTTCGCTTTTCAGGACTCCTGATACTAAAAAGTCGGTTTCTGCTGTGAAGAGTAGCAGCGCTGTTAACGGCGTGGGTGAAGGTGACAAACGTCTCCAGCCTGCAGGTGGACAAGGCTGGGTCAGTTGGACATCTAAAAAGGCACAGGAACTTGTGTTTGGATGGGATGATTTGTAGTTTGTAGTATATATATATATTTCTTATTTCTTAACTACGTAATAATTACTTTCTGTCTGGTCTGTATGAAGACACAATACCCTTACCCTAAATTTGCTCTGTATTGGGAGGTTGAGTCTCAATTATAGAAAAATTTCAGTTAAACTATCGTGGGTGCTGACTTTTTTTTTTTTTGGGGGTATCAACTCGGACTGATCTCAACAGTATTATAGACTACCCCTCACGAATTTAGCGAAATAATGCTCAACTTACTTAGACAGGGAAGTGTTTTGAGACTAGCTAACCCTCTTTTGTCAAGAACGGTTCATAGCACTGCTTTTCTTTTTGCTGCTTCTACTACTAACGGCCGGACAGTAAAAAAAAGTAGGCAGTTGTCGCCTCATGTGGGCACCAGCTTCCTTGCTAATGAAAAGAGCAAAAAGAAGTCTGCGCCCCCGCCTACACATAGTCGTAAGCGGAGGACCAAGTTGCCTGGTAGCAAGAAATCTGACGAAGATAATAACCCAGCGTTTATGACAGGCCCACCCAACAGTGGCAGCTTTGCTAGTCTTAAGACCGTCAATAAGGCCGACAGAACGGGGAAACTGAACGTGATCCAAAAAATCGACAATTTCAAAGCCTTGAAACTGGATCCTGGCGTGAGAGAGGGTATTTTGACTGACGTTCTTGGCCACCTTGAATACACAAAGCCGACAGCGATTCAAGTACTCAGTGTCAAATCTATCCAGGCGAAACGGAGGTCTACCGGAGAGTTCAAGTCGTTTTTAATTGCAGCAGAAACGGGCTCTGGCAAGACACTTGCATATTTGGGTCCATTGATGAGTAAGTTGAAGGAAGAGGAAAGACTTTCGGAAGAGTGGGAGCTGATAAAGGATCTTCCTATTGTAAGATCAGTGATTCTTGTTCCGACTTTGGAGCTAGTTTCACAGGTTATCTCTACTGTTAAGAAGGTTTCATATCAGGCTAAGCTGTCGTCTGTTGCGTTTACTGCCGATCTTTCGTTGCGCGGTATTAAGGAAGCATTGAAAAAACGCACAGACATTTTGGTCTGCACACCCGAGAAATTCTTGTCAGTGTTCAAAGACCCTAACTCATTAAAGGGTCACCTCAAATACTGCAGATCGATTACTGTTGATGAGGCTGATACTCTCATGGATGAGACATTTGTTGAATCTACCCAGAAGGTTATTGCCGGCGTCCCCTCTATTTCTGATCTTGTCTTCTGCTCTGCAACTATTCCTCGCCGCTTTGACCGCATTATGCGCAAACTCTACCCGGAGGTAGAGCGCATTGTAGCGCCAAATATTCACAAGGTTCCCAAACACATTGACTTCCGCGTTATTGAGGTGTTCAACCCACCATACCTCAACTCCAAAACCCTGGCGCTTCAACAAGCTCTCTACGCCATTCACCATGATAACACTGAGCCCGGCCGGGTCAAGCGCGTCGTTGTGTTTGTGAACAGCAAAAGCTCAGTGCAGGGCATTGAAGATAATCTCAAAGAGAAGGGTTACGATGCGATATCTGTCTCTGGTAATCTGTCACTTGCCGAGCGTAAAGCCATTGTGCAAGAGTTTAGTGAGCCTATCCCTCTTGATGCCACTCAAGAAACTGGCAGCAAGGTCAAGGTCCTTGTCACAACTGACCTCTTAGCGAGAGGCATTGACATGGAAAACGTCCGTAATGTCATCTTATTTGATCTTCCATACTCTTCAGCTGACTTATTGCATCGTGCTGGTAGAACTGGCCGTATGGGAAAGAGAGGCAGAGTATTCCTTTTTGTGGATAAAAAAGAGAGTAAGAGTTGGGTCAAGGGCCTGGAGAAGGTCGTGAGAAAGGGTATGGCTCTTGCTTAAAAATTCAGTGTTAGACCTGTTTTTTGTTGTTTTCTGTTTAGTAGATATATGCTATATCTTTTGTACATAATATTTCTTTTAACCATCTTCAGCTGTATAACTTGTGTTTAAAGGCCTTCTTATTCTTGTTTGCTTTTCTTGCAGGTTGATTGTCGGGAATGAATAAAAAAAAAAATCACTGGGAAACGCACGGCTGAATTATTTTACTAGACCTCCATAACTACTCTAAAAAAATTTTCAGCCTCCCCAGACATCTCCAGCAGTTATAATTTTTTTTACATCGATACTCGGCAATACCATTCCTATTATCCAAGGCAGTACATAAATTTTTTGTTCAATAATTTGGTAATAATGTCGAATGATCAATTTGAAGAACTTTCCAAGCTCAGTACGCTGGCCCAATGGGCTACGGAGAAAGGTTTTTTTGCTGACCCATCAGCAGCAAGTCTTTTCAACAGTAAGATTTCTATTCACAATTTTTTTTTTCTTAAAATCTAATTTATGATACTTGCTACAAATAGATAAACTGAATGGATCCGGCTCTACTCTAGTTGCGCAACGCGACATAATCGCGACGGGTGACTCGCCTAAAGCTCTCATTACCTGTCCGGAAGCCTACCTCATTGGACCCCGTCTTGCTAGAAATATATTTGGGGAAGCCTTCACGAGTCCGCCAAAATCAGCACCGGCATTTTTAAAGCAAGCTTTTATTAAACTAGCATTGCTCAATCAGCGCGCCAAGGGCCCCGAAAGCGAACTAGCCACTTATATCGACGCGCTGCCAAAGACACTCGACTCTCCCGTGTTTTGGACCAAGGAAGAACTTGATTATTGGCTTGATGGAACTAACCTCCATGGCGAGGTTCCTGTCAAGGTACAACAATGGCGCGACGAATGGGACTACTTGACAACTACAACACAATTAGCGGCGATTGCTGTTGACATGACTGTAACGACTTTTGAAGACTACAAGTGGGCCTGTGGTATTTTTATGTCGCGCGCATTTCCCGCTCGCATTGTGTATGGTGACACCTCTGAAAACGAAAATCTTTCAATGCTGATTCCAGTAGTTGACTCGCTTAACCACGTGCCCACAACGCCGGTATTGTGGAACTGTAGCAACGAGTTCGGTTTCACTTTTTCTGTCTGCGGCAATGTTGCGGCAGGTAATGAAATCTTTAATAACTACGGACCTAAGAGTAACGAAGAACTGTTACTCGGGTATGGTTTTTGCACTCAGGACACTTGCCCGTTTGACTTTGTATTACTCAAGCTCGCGTTTCCTGCCCATATGCGCTCACTGCCCGAATCAATTGGTCTTGCTGAAAACATCCAGGAAGGGGAAGCCAAAAGCGATAAGATCTTTGTAGTGTTCAGGCTGGAGCTTAATAAGACTCTCGACGAAAAATTAGTGGCGCTATTTGGGGCCATGACCAGGCCAGACAACTACAATAATCAGACGGGTGTGAAGGCAATGCGGATCACTGGCTTGATAACACTAAAACAGGCGTTAACACAGAAACTGAGCAAGTTAACTGCCGCCATTGCCACCCACCAGACCAGCAACGAGCTTAATAGCAATGAACGGGCCTATAGATTTAAGTCTGCGCTCATATATCGGGAGAGCCAGCAAGTCATTCTCGAAGCCAGCATCAGTAACTGTGACGCACTAATCAACGAAACTTTGGCCAGCGTGCCCAAGGTGCAACAGCTTAATCTGAAAACTGTGCTGCAAAACAAGGACGGCTATTTTAGTGCGATAAGCGACAGCATCAAAACTGGATTTGGTATGAAGAAGGTTAAAGAGTTTCAACAATATGGACTGGCCGAGGAGATATTGAGTTTGGTACTCGCATACGAGCGGATCAAGGGAGAAGCAAGCCGCTACTTTAACACCCCACTGTTCAGACAAGAAACAGGGGTCTTGTCAGTGAATGCTGACATAAGAGGTTCTTATGAATCATTTTACGACGGATACGTCAAGCAACTTTTGGAAACGGGCGCTGACGTGTCAGAGGAGGTATACAGTGTTTTTGGAGCAAACCAAAGCGCCTGGACGAAAGATGGTATTGTTGAGGCCGGCCAGTTTATTGAAACGTTTGGGTTTATGAATGAGAAGGGTAGCTGGGTTTTGTTAATGTAAGACAGGTTGGGGTCTGGTATAGTAGTAATAGTATTAGTATTAGTAGTGTATTAATGATAATACTAGTTATAAGAAGAATTGCTAGTAGGTTCAAGTCCAGATTTCATATACAGTGTGTTACAGACTTAAGCTTCTCTTACTCATAATCAGACGTTCGCTTTACCCCACATTAAATCTCAACAATAACAGCAAAAAGACACACTACGAGCAAATTGTTTTGAAACCTAGAGTTGTATCAAGTTTTTAGTTTCCCCAACTAATTTTGGTTTTATTTCTTACTTTTAAGGCAACAAAAAAATAATATCAAGCAATGCAAGGGTCAGTATTTCCCACACTTGGTTGAACCAAGGTGAATCCGAAAGGATTGCGCGTTAAAACTTACTATTAAAACAACAAGAAAGATCATATCGTTGGGGCCACTCAATTTCTAAATGACTGTATGAAATTTTCTTGGCCCGCCATTTTGACTGTTACGACTACTATATTACTCTCTAACTATATAAAGATATTGCAATCCCTCAGCCATTCTTTTTTTTTTTTTATCTTCAAGATTTTAATAATAACTCAATTGACATTATACTAGCAGCAATCTACCTTGAATCAATAAAAGTTTAATATGACGCCAAAAGCCAGGTATGTTGAGGCTTGTGCCATTTAAATCTATCATCTCTGGCATTTGTTTCTTCCATGATATCACGTGCTAACAGCTGCCATACTTCTTGTATGGGCGGTTTCTTGTGTAGTTCTTCCTTGAAAAAAGTTCCTTTAGTAATTGGTATCTCTGCCATCGCGGGGTTTCTCTTTACGCGTCAGGTGCTCTACACGCCTAGTAGGAGAGGTGCCATTCCTGTTGAAAGATCCGGAGGAGGCATTTAAATCTACAAAATCATGTACCTGTGAATGATAAGACGATATACGACAACATTGATATTACGCAAACCAGAATGGTCTGTTGTGATAACGAGAAAATATTTCTATTTTTTTTTTTTT
>JAJMRT010000177.1:0-10515 GCA_030558065.1 Geotrichum phurueaensis
AAGTAAAAAACTTTGGAAAGTGACAATTTACAATGGTTTTGTGAATATTTCCAAAAGAAAATCCTAACAACGGTGTGTTTGTTCGAAAAACTTTATTATCCAAACCTCCAGAAGCCAACAATAAATTAGAGCTCTGGTTTGATAATGGTTAGCACAAAAGATTTCAGTGCTGTCTTTCTTGCCAATGGTTGTGCTCATCTCATTTTTGTTTAATCGTTATCGTTTGTAATTCATCTTTTTTACTAAAAATAGCTCAGGTTATATTTTCTTGTTTTACTGAAGGTCAAAAGTTGTCCAAAACTTGGTTTTGATATTTAATCTGTCTTTATTCTTGCATACTTAGCCTTAGCCTGGCGACTAATACAGCGACGGGTTTCGAGGACACAGCCTTAGTTAATATTAGTAATTTTTTGAAAATTTATGTAATCACTTTTTGTGTGGTTAAAAAGTATTAGAGCATCTACACTATGGTATCATGTCCCTTGCCCATCACACGGCAGCTGAATTACAATACACAACCACCAGGTTTCTTTTTTACTTAAAATATCTTAATTTGCTTTTATTTTCACCGCAAGTCGCTGGCATGTACAATGATTATGAATTAAAATTTGCTTTGCTATTTACTAAGGTGTTGCTGGAGCTCAATTAATGAAATAGACTGTGGCTTAATTTTCTGTATTCCATACCACGGTTTCATGGTTTCAAATAATGCTTCTCGTGAGTCATATACGTTTTCTGGAGGGATTTAATCATTTGGAAATTGTTTACTTCTTTTAGCCAGAGGTTCATTTGTCATTGTTGGTAAATTAATTGAGGAATCTAAGTGTTTGATGGCAATGTATGAAATTTTTAGTCACAACATTGTTTTTTTTTTGCCAAAATGTGTTATTACGTAAGTAACCATAAATTCTGTTATAATTTACGTAAATTACCGTATATTAATCAAAATCGTGTACATTAAACCCGTTTATGTAGTCGTCATCGGGAAGTTTTGAAAAAATCAAGGAATAAAAGTATTTTCTCTCTACTCGTACCTAGAGGTCAACTCGCACATCACGGCCCCCCTTCACGGGTTTGCACGTTTTTCAGAAAATAGAGCGTGACAAAGCACCACGTCTTTGGATGACGCTAAACTCATCAGGTATCCTAAAAGGACGATAAACGATACGGCAGCGAATGAGCATTACCAAACTCATTCTGAAAATCCATTCTTGATGTTTTCATTCTTTTCAGTTTAAAAAGAGATAAATCCGAGGTGGATCACGACAACAAAAAAAATGATATTTCGATGAAATGTCAAAAGAAGACGACAAAACTATAATGTTGCGTACCTGAGGCCTAAATTAAAGATGACTGAAGAAGCCTGTCCAAATTTTAGCGACAAAGGTGATCCGAAACGACAGATCCGAATTCTGGCAAAAAGGACTTCGCCACCCTCCAGGGGGTGTTCAAAGATGGTGAAAAACTTTGAGCAGATTAAAAGATTACGTGACTCATTAATCATGGTAATGCTTGAGTAGTTAGGTAGTTTGTTGAACGCTGAAAAAATATATATATATGCGTATTACCAATCCAGAGCCACAATTTATTGCTGGTTTTTGGGGTTCGAGAGGTGAATGCCTCTCAAAAGATTACACCGCCGTTAAAACTTTTTTTTAGGAGCGTTTTGAATTCCATTGTAGATTATCACTCTCCGACGTTTTTAACTTTTTTAAAATATTTTTTATTAGGAGGTCTGGTACTGACAAACTAGTATTAGGATGAGAATTATCAGCGATCCGGGAAATGGTTAGGTGTACATGACAATTTAAGCAAAAGCTTACAAACCTGAAATTAAAAGAACATCGGTCTCCACGGTTATGAGACACTGTTCATATAAATATCACACTGTAGTGATCCCTTTTATAAATAATCTTGTATGATATGCCGGTTGACCGGACAAAAATATACTACTACGAGACTGAATACTACTTACATGCAAATGCACTCTTTTTTTTCTTTTTCTTTTTAGCGTTGTTATGCAGCACAGAGGCTTTTTTTTTTTTAAACAAAACTTTTTGTACTATTAAAACGTATAGTCAGCAATGATGATCAGACGTTTTTTTTTTTTTTTTCTTTTATTTTTTTGGCATAGGATTATATCTAGCAGTTCTCCTACACACATATGAAAGAAAAGTTATTGCTTGTGATAACGCAATTACTTCTCATCAATCACACACACTATGTTAATTTTTCAAAATATCAAATTTAAAATATGATGTAATAATAATATTATTATTATTACTTGCCAATGACAAAAAAAAAGAAAATTGTCTTTCTTGGGCTAGTCAGCCACATGGTTGGCATGAGCGATCCTCGCGAGGGTTGACCAAATCTCTGGTAATTTGTTTGTTGAGCCACCTGTGTTATATAATAATAATTATTATTATCACTATTATCATTATTATTTGTCTACTTGCTTAACCCAACCATCCACGCATTATATACCTATATTTTTTTTAAAAAAAAAAATCAAATCATTTGAGCCACTTGATAGTATAGACAAGTATTTTTGTATATTATATACCATTTCAACGGCTTCTTCTTCAATGCTTGTCAATTTTCAGTAAAAAAAATTTTTTTTATGTTAATTTCAATCATCATGGTTTTAAAGAAAAAAAAACCTGCTGGAATTCTAACCTTGGGGAACTTAAAAAATAAAACAAGTAAATTATCTTTAAATAATATATAACCAATATTGACTTAAAATCTATTGTGTAAACCGGAATTTACCACTAGAGATTTACGAACTTTTCTCTTCTTCTTCCCTCGCTTCAAGTTGATTGTAAGTTACAACTGTTTCATTCCTTTTCCCTCTGCTACACACTTTTTTTTCTTCTCTAATTGTAAATTTATATATATGACTACCGGATTCTCTACGGACTAGAGCACAGTGCTCCAATCTCGTAACTATCTACTGTGAGTAACTACCATTCTTAAACCTCGTCTGAGACGTTTGCTTATTTCCTGTGTGTACAGCCCCCTTTGCTGGATAACTCTTTCCTTAAATGGGAGCTTATTCATGACAGCAACATCATTATGTAATACTGTTAATGAAAATAGAAGGAAATTAATCAGACTGTTCAATAATATTACCCACAAGGTACCACCAAGATATTATGGGGGATTTGCTGGCTTTGAGTAATGTATATAATTACATTGCAGAAATTATTATTAAAAAAAACCCCTTCCTTTGTGCCATGATTGTTGGGTGTGTTCCGGCTATTGCTAAAATTTTTCTTATACCAAAAATACTAGTTTGACCTATTTCACAGTGTCAAAGGGTAAGTATATGACTATTAAAATATGTTCAAATACATGGAGTTGAAACTTTGGTAAGATTTAGATGAGAGTGTTATTAGTTACACAGCAATTATCAGTTTTGTTTGTTTACTGTTTCCCTAAATGAATAAAGACTGTTGAATAAATTACTTGGAAACCCTTATTTTCCTAACGAAAAAGCCATTGCAAGATGGCAGTTTATTACCAATGCTATGAGCTAATCACATTTATTCTTTTTTTGCAAAAAAAAAACAAAAAAAACAACAACCACTGACTCCCATATTTGGTTCTAATGGGGCGACAAAAATTGTTTTGACATTTCCATTGCATTGATGGTAAATTTAAAAAACAAAAATTGATAATAACAATAAAAGAGAATATATAGAATTAAGCTCAGTTTGACAAAACTTATAGTATAGAACAATTGGTTGATCAGAAGTCAATAATTCCTATTCAGACCCTACTCATGTATATAGCTCGGGGTTTAAACTCTGCCCTTTTTTTTGGCGCAGATATTATCATTTGACAAAGCTTAATGTCTACTATGTAAAAGTTTTCCTGTATTAAAAGAATTGAAATAAGTTTTCTAGGCCATTACTACAATTCTATATATATATAAAGAATCTCGTATAACACCTACCAGAACGTGATAAATTTTAGGGTAATTCAAGCTTTTGAAAAAGAAACAACCTAGTCTTTGTCACAATTTATTCAGAAACAATTTTTTATGGTGGTTAAACGAATAGAATCTGACATTTGTAGAATTAGCCCTACATCTGCACTTAAATGAAGAGTAGACAAGTATATTTGTTTATCAAACTTTTTTGTTTTTTAAATGGCAATTAATTATCCAAGCCAAATTCATTTACCGTATTGAAAATTACTATTTCACAGATTTGGTTGAGGTTATGAGAGCCAGGCAAAAAAAAAACCTAATTTGTGATATTTTTTTTTTAATTAATTTTAATATAAAATCCTAAATTTCACATACTTATATATTAACCTATTAACAAATTAAAAAAAATAAACCCAGAATTAATTCATGTTATCAAAAGGGAGTTTGAATTTTCTGTCCTTTTGTAATAAATATTACATATGGATGAAAAAACCCTGGGTATTGTCGTGGTAATCCCAATTTACCAAACAACAACAAAAACATACATATAAAGAACCTAGCCTGGCCAAGAATAAAAAGAAAACTGGTGAGGTTTCTAATCTTTTTTTTACTATTAAAAGCCTCTATCTTGTCAGCTCGTGGGTTTTCTGAAAGGCCTACCGGACTTTTTTCTTTTTTTTTGGATGGCCCGGATATTAGGTATTACACACACGGACTAAGTTCGCGGAAAATTCGGTGCCATCGGAATGTATGAAATAGATAGTGGATAGCGCATCCCTCGCCAAAAGAGTATTTTTTTGTATTAATGTCTTCTTTGTATAGTTTATAAATAGTTATAAGGATAATAAACTGATTATATATATATATATATATTAGGTATTACGTGTATCGCGTTGCGTAATCAAAAAAAAAAAAAAAAAAGGAAAAATCACTTTACATTCGGTTTGCCATTAATGCTATCAACATGGCGCTCTTATTTGCTATTTAAATTTCTGCCAGATATTCCGGTTAAACCAAACCTGAGGAATGAGTAAGGTGCTTCTTTTTTCTTCTTCAACATTATGATGCCATTGTAAAAGTTTTGGTTAGGGCTGTATATAGATTTTTTGCAGCCGCTGCTGGTGGACTGGAACCGCTAAGCAAGGTCATTTGAGTTGAGGGCCTTTTTGAAAATATTTTACAATTATGTATTTTTTGACAGGTTTGATGTAAAAAAATAATAATTTGATGATGCTTTAAGATTTTAGAAGTATATAACTTTGTGGTATCTACTTGCAACCTCTTTCTCTGACCACATATTAGTGAGACACAAAATAGTAAACACAATAAAATGATCCAAGTTGTAATTAATTTAAACTAGAAAAGCAACAATTTAGCAGGGTTTTTTTTTTTTTTTTCAAAAATTGAAAATCTTTGACTTTAAGTATTTAAAAGTTTTTTTTTAAAAAAAAGAAGATTTGCCAAAAGATTAGACAATTATTTTAATGCTTTTTTTTTTAAAAAGATTTTGATTTTTGAATCACTAAATAATAGTATGGGGAAGGTACTAATTACAAGGCCTTGCTGGCTAAACCTGGAGATAGGCTTTTTGCAAACCCGTTTTATATCGACATGGAGATAAGCCATTCCCAAAAAAGTAACAACTTTCTCGCTGCTGTCACTTTAAAGCAGCATAGAATAACCAAAAAAAAAGTTATATTGTTGCTGTTGCTATAAATTTAGAATGTGTTTTGTGTAGCATCAGTAGAAACCCCCCTCGCCGGCGCGCGGGCCAGTGCCAAGTCTGCGCTTGGGTAGTCTCTCAGCGTTCGAAAAAAAAAAAAACTTTTTAAATTCGGGTTTTTGGCTTAAAAAAAAAAACAAGTGATACAGGCAAGTACCATCTAAGTTTAGTTCATGTGTTAACTAAAACTGATATGGTTTTGAAATTTACTTATGTATCTTAGATGACTAGATAAAAGATCAGTTTTTATTTTATTTTATAAGACGTCAAGGATTTTGCTACTGTGGCTGGATTTAATGGGAAAACACTTGGCTCAAATATTATATCACAAACACCAAATCCCAAGTGTCAAAACACACCAAAAAATAAATAAATAAATAAATAAAAATAATCATCGTGCTCAGTCCTGTCAAAAACTAGCATAATGAAACTAGCCTTTCGATTTAAGAATTTTATTTATTTTTTTTTTTTTTTAGCATTGGACAAAACCCGAGCTTTGAATTCTACACCTGATTTATGCCCTTGTTAACAGCCATTAGGTACAGTCATTTGTTTTTGGGGGAAGCATGGTGATGACTTTTTGTTGATATATTTATTCAAGTTTTCAGACATGGTTTAAGCTTGAAAAAAAAAAAAAAAAATTACATGACGCGATCCCTTGCGCCGTTTGTTGGTTGCCGCAACCACAGTAATAACCGTAGCCGCGCTTGAATCCACTATGAGACCGCTAAATTCTTGAGCATGACTCCGTACCTCCAAGAAAGAAAGAAAAAAATTTCATAGGATTTGTTTGTCACCCCAACGGCGCACCTGCAAGCCTATTTGTTGCCTATAACACCAATTTATCGGTTCCCATTTGCACCGGGTGGTTGATCGCATCATTGCCCTATCTTCGCTCTTTATTCTCCCACTTCTTCGCCCCCCCCTTACTACTACACAATAGAAGAAAGCTCCACATATACACTAGCAGCAACAGCAGCAGCAAAAAACAAAAACAATGAACTTTTGGCAACAGATCCGCCTGCACCTTGTCTTTGCCTTTTTTGGCATTGCAGGGTTTTTGGCGCGGGTTGGCTTGATTAAATTGACGGCGCACCAAGGGCTATTTGGTGGTGGTGTGATTTGGGCCAACTGCGCCGGGTGTTTTGTCATGGGCTACCTTGTCAAACATGTCTTTGTTACTGCAGCAGTACCAGTAGCATCACCACCGGATGGCCCGGGGCCCCGGGAGTTAAAGGCGCCTGGGCTCGGCCCAGAGCCGCTGGCAAAGCCTGAGATCCCGCTTTACGTGGGGCTGACGACAGGGTTTTGCGGCACTTTGACGTCGCTGAGCTCGGCTGAGCTTGAGCTCTTTGAGATTGCCGCTAGCACGACGGCGACGATTGCCGGCAGCAACTTTGCCTTTCCCAACGCTGGCTATGGCGTGCCGGCGGGGCTCGCCTACGCGATTATCACGGCGGCGGTATCCCTTGCAAGCTTTCAGGCTGGCCGGCACTGCGCGGCGGCGCCCTACGTCAAGGCGCTAACTCTGACCCCGCGCGCGCTGCTCTTCCTCGAGCTGGTGCTCTCGGCCCTGGGCGCCGCGGCGTGGCTTATCGTCCTTATCCTCGCCATTGTCTCCGGCGTCACCACCTCGGCCACAAAAACCACTAGTACAACCGGCCATGGCGTCCTGCTCACTTCCACCAGCGCGCTTTCGCCTGCGGCGCGCTACTGGACGCTGGGCATGGTGTTTTCTCCCGTCGCTGTGTACACGCGCTACTGGCTCTCTCGCCTGCTCAACCCACTTTTCCCTCGTAAATTCCCCCTTGGCACGTTTTTTTGTAATGTCCTTGCTACAATGGTGCTGGCGGTATTGGCAGTGCTTCAGTTTGGCGCGCCGACTACAGTGCTGCTTGCTGGCGGCATTGGTTGCCAGGTCGTGCGCGCGCTTGCCGACGGATTTTGTGCTACCCTCTCAACCGTGTCGACGCTCGTTTCTGAACTGCATTCACTAAGACGTAAGTTAACTTATTCGCTTTGCCCTCTCTCGGGGCGACCCCCCTCCCCTCCACTCTACAGCATCAATCGCGGCGTTGGCTTTAGGGTGTACATTTATTGTTTTCAAAAATATTTTTTTTTTCCGATTGTTGCAAAAATTTAACATCATTTTGTTTTTTCGTATAGTTGGATACTCCTACATGTATGGATTATCTTCGGTATTGGTGCCATTTTGTTTGATGGTGCTAATTTTTGGTTCTTATGTGAGTGTTTCCTGTCAAGCCTTTTTCCTCCTCCTATTATTTCCCAAGCCTACCCTAAATACTAACAACGCTTTTTGCAGATTTGGACAAACGGCTACCACGCTTCTGTCTGTTAACAAACCCTCATTCATTTTTCTTCTTTTGGTAATTTGACATTTTTCTCTAATATTTCTTTTTTATTTTATTTTTACTTTAATAATATCTGTTTACCTGTTTATACTAATTCAAAAAATTATTTTCTCCGGTTCGACGCCTTTGACGCGGTGCGGCGTGGGGTCATATTATAGTGGATTGAGCCAAGCTCAACCGCGTCATCCTCGTCAACCTCGTCTTCGTCAATGCCGTCGTGGTGAATGGTAATGCTGTTAAACTCAAAAAAGGGATCGTCCTGGTTGTCATCACTGCTCATTTCATTATGGCCAGCATTGGTAAAGTCAACACTTTCTTCGTTGCCGCCGCGACTAGGCGGGACCTGACTCGCGCCCGACTTGCTGTGGCCCTGAAAGGGCACCATTGGTGGCGTCTGGTTGCGTAGCAGTGCCCATTGCGTGTTCTTAAAAAAGGGATGGGCTTTAATGTCAGAGGCGCCGGCGCGGGAGCCCAAGCGTTTGTTTTCATCCTTGATTAGCAGCTTTTTAATAATTGACTTGCACTGACTCGAAATGGTTTGAAAGCCATTGCCATCGGGGAACATGACCTCCTGGCGCAGAATATTGGCAAATGTGGCATTGCGGCTCTTGCTTTTAAACGGCGTAATGCCAAATAACATCTCGTAGATTAAAATGCCGAGCGTCCACCAGTCAACGGCAATCGTGTGGCCATTGCCCCGGATGACCTCGGGCGCAATGTACTCTTCCGTGCCCACAAACGAGTTGGTGCGAAAGTCAGCAATGCAGGCTTTGGTGTCAATCGCAGGCATGCTGTTATTGCTGTAGCTCCGCGTGCTATTAACAATGGTAGGCGCACGGAGCTCAGCGCTTTGCTTTGACAGGTCAAAGTCTGACAGCATAATATGGCCAGACTGATGCAATAAAATGTTTTCTGGTTTCAGGTCGCGGTAAATGTAGCCCATTAAATGAAGGTATTCGAGGGCCGCTGTCACCTCCGCTGCATAAAACCTAGCATCAGCTTCACTAATGCTTCTTCTTTCTCGCGTTTGCAGGGCCCGGAAAAACTCACCGCCCATGCAGTACTCCATGCATAGATAAAGATACTCCTCCGACTGAAACGAATGATAAAGTGTTACAATAAATGGATGATTACTAGACGCCAAAATCTCTTGTTCAGCAAGAACGCGCTTGATTTTGTTGCGTTTAATCATCTCGGCTTTGTTAAGCACCTTCATGGCAAAAAGCTTACTAGTGCGCTTTTCGCGAACAAGGTAAACCTTACCAGCGTCACCTTGACCCAACATTTTGACTTTCTCAAACGAGTTAGCAGTGACCTCCACGTTGCCAATCTTGGCCGAGCTACTAGCGTAGGATCGGTTGTAGCTTTTGGAATTCGCTCGCGCGCGGTTAGTTGGGGCCAAGTCAGGTGAGAGGCGGGTTTGCTTTAAAGTAGCCTTGTTGTTATTAGTGTTGAGGTCAACCTCCGAAATATTGGTAAGCCCAGTATGAGTTACCACGCCATTTTCTAAAGGACTGTCCTGAGGAGTAGATGACTCGCTGGAGGGCGCAATGTCATTAGGGGCAGAGGAAATTCGTCGGATTTGTTTGGTGCCGTCAAGTTTGGGAGAACTTTCCTGGTCGCTTTCGCTGACCTCAGTAACGGACACAGAGACCTTGACACTTGTCACGACCGGAGAAGAGGCGCTAGACTGATCTCGGGACGAGTTTTGCTGCTGCTGTTGTTGTTGTTGTTGTTGTTGTTTTGTGGATTCGTCCTTTGACTTGACGAGCTTTGGTGCCGAAAACAAAGCTTTGTTTTGTGGGCTGGCCGACTTGGCGGGATCGACAGCTGCAGGGGAAGAGGGTGACCTCCTTCGTAGAAGCCGTCGAGTTCGGGATGATAAAGAGCTTGAAGCGGGAAGCGGCGATAAAGTATGCTGGTTGTTATTTATAGCCGGGAACCCAATAACGTCATTTTCGTTGGTGGATTCAGTCTGGTTGGCAGCGTCTGTGAGCGAAGGGGAAGGCGGCACAGCCAGAACTGCAGGGACCGAACCCTTTCGAAAATGGTAAAAATGATGTGAGCCATTTTGATTGGAGATGGCGCGCTGATCGGAAACATGAGGTGCAACAGAATAATCCGACCCGTTTGACGATGATGACGAGAAAGAAGAAAATTTAAAAAGATTTTTCAGTTTCTGGGGAAGATTTGATGACCCTGTGTTTTGTCTTTGCAAAGGTTGAACTTCCCTAGTGTCTGCGGGGGAGTATTCTGAAAGAAATTGTCCTTGGGGTTTTTGGTCTTGCTCGAAATTGGCTTCAGAAACGAGCGGCAGCGTGGAAGTCTCGGTATTTGAGTAGCTCCTACCATGGGAGGAGGCTGAAGGGATCAGCATCTTCTCGTTAAAGTGACTGCTGGTGATAGAAGTATCTTGTATCACAGGACTGATAGTGTCGGTCATGGTGGATAAGACAGTAGTTTTTTGTAGATTTTAAAGAGAG
>JAJMRT010000177.1:10615-40126 GCA_030558065.1 Geotrichum phurueaensis
ATAAAAAACAAAGATTAACAGAGAAGAAATTTCTCTCTTCTGTTTTGATTATTGAGCTTTTGGATCGTAAAGGGGAAAAAAAAAAAAAAAAAAAAGGATTAGAAGGAAGTTGTTGATTTATAAATAATCCCTTGGTGGAAAAAAAAATAAAAATAAATTAAGGCATAGACGATGATGACATTGATTCTCATGTCGGTGACATTGCATAACTTCTATCATTTATCATATTTATTTAATGTTTTTTTAATTATTTTATTTAATATTTTTAATATTGTTATTTATGAATTTTTATTATTATTATTATTTTTTTTTTTTTTACAACAGTCCTTTGGATTAAAAGTTATTCATTATGATTAACTACTTTTCAACGGCTTTTTTGTAATTTTTACAGTGTCAAAAAGCTTCAAAACGCACGTTTTGACACAGCTGCAGTATCATAGGCGGCATCTAAGCCAGTGATAAAGAAAGAAAAAGGAAAACAAAACTGGTTTATTTCGTTATATTTTATTTATCATTTGGCATTATCAAGTATAACTGCAAGAATTTAATACTAAATTATTTTGTAGGTTTTTTATAATAAACAATAATAACATAACGCACTGTAGTAACAATCACGTCGGGTTTCCCTTGACATACAGACTAAGTTCGTGAAAAATTCGGTGCCATCGAAGTGAATGAAATATATAGTGAATGGCGTATTCCCCGCTAAAAGGGTTATTTTTGTTATATTATTGTCTTCTGTGTATAATTTTCAAATAGTAATAAGGACAATGAATTGATTATATATAAACAATAATAATGATAACAATGCTCTAATTTAGTCTTTATAATAATGTAATTAAAAGTTGAGCTTCGACCCCTTTGGTCAAGGTTATTTCTTCCTCTCTATATACATTGTTTCTGCTGGGGTTCAGTGGGGGTTTTTTTTTACTGGTAAACTTAGGTTGGTCGTTTAGCCCGCCCAAACTTGTTAATCTCTGGAATTATCATTTCCATGCTTACATGAGCTGTCCTAAACATCATTTTACGGCTGCCATAATATTTAATGGGAAAACAACAGGCTGACCAAGCACCGCTTGTCTACTGGGCCCGTTTAAACCCCTCAACCATGACCATTACAAAGATTACATGGTCATGAGCTCGTTTTTATAGCAATCGTTGGTGATCATCTTTTTTTGGCCGCTTCCAAGCGTTGAAAGAGGAAAAACACCAGCTTTAGCTTTTGTTTTGTCTTAGTAGATATCAGATCAGAACCTGACCCTGATGGATACAAAAAAGAGGATAAACATCAGTTTCATCACTACTACTCAAGCCAGTTGTAGAAAGGTTAAAATTGTTGGAGATAATACCTCATGAAATTTATATCAAACCCTTTAATATTATTGTAGTCATGGCTGTTTTATGACGTTAAAATTGCCCCACTTGCTCATTGTTAGAACCCTTAAATGTATTTGCAGATAATAATAATAATAGTAATACTTTATCACTGATGCCGTGTTAAAAGATTGACAGGCCTCACAGAAAATGAATTGACAGAACTGGTGCAAATTCCAATTTTGATACTTAATACATGTTTCTCTCCAATATTTGTCCTGATACAAGATCTTACTGTGGAAGTAGTAATGGCCACAAATCATTCATGTTCAACTGACTTAGCCAAACTGCTTCACTCAATAAGAGCGCCTTTTTTTTTAAAAAAAAAAAAAAAAAATCAAACTTCAATTCCTAAATCGTTATTGCCAAGGAAACTAATTTTCCCTTACGTAGTTATTGTAATGGCCCAACAGTGCATCAAAAAAAAACAAGAGATACTCCTGTGGAAAAATTTAAAAGTTGGCAAAATTTCCAAGTCAATTATAAGACAAGCGTGTCTTTTTATAATCCAAACAATAAATAATAAGGCCGGTCGTACCTATACGGTGTTAACCTAAAACCCACACCTAATTTCGGTTGCTTTCGGCCGGGTTCAGGTCGTGCTACAAGATGAAAAAAAAAAAAAAAAAAAAAAAAAGAGGAATTCCCTAGGCATTTCTGCGTCTTTCTAAGAGACCTTTCAACATATTGCACTTCAATGGCTTTTTCTTTCCATTCATCTAGATGTTAAACGACAGATATATGTACTGAAAAGACATTTGCAAATATACAGGTTCTAGAAATTACAGTATGGGCAGCCTTGAGATCCAATTGGCAAGGACCTCAGTTTAAGCTTTCCTGTACTACTTAAAACATATAGATTGTATAGTGCGGATATCCCAATCCGCTGACTACTTTTACGAAAAAAGCGGGGACCTTGTCATGACGCGAACAACTCTATACACATGCCTTGACATCAGAACCTTAGGGCTGTGTTAAAGCAGTTGAAATCCTTACCGCATTTTTGCTTGATATTAGCAGCCAACTGGAACATTTACTGTTTATAACTATTCTGTCGAAACTTTTAAACAGTCATATATCTCAAAATCATTTCTGAGCATAAATTTAATAGTGAGCAAATTGGCACTGTCCATAGTGGAAGGCTGATCTTTTATGAGTTGAGATGCCTAGCTTTTTGAAACAGAAAACCTTTTGTGCGTTCTCAAGGTTTAATATGTGGGCCATGACCTCTCGAAGGCGCCGTCAGTTGGAGTTTAAATAATAATGCGTGAAGTAGGTAAAAAAAAAAATTTAAAAAAAATACGTAACTATCAAATAAAATGGCTTGGCCTAATTTAATTACAATGGCATAGACCCAAACCAGTAAAGAAACCCCCAAAATTTACACCTGTCACATCAAACTGTATGAGACCTGACTAGCCGTTTGGATCTCACCAGTATTTTTTCTGAAAAACCGAAGCAGCCTAGACTGTATCTCAAATTGACTGTCAACTTAGCTCACATGGGTTGGCCAGCATTTTACACATACATCCTACCTACAAAAGCCATAGCACTCTTACTTTATGCCCAACTTGAACCTTTCCATGTGGTAAATGGATTTCTAGTCTTCTCAAGACCCATCCTCTACAACCCTCACAAGATGTCAACCAGAAACAAGTTTAAATTTCATTACAAGCTTTTTTTTTTTTTTTTTTATAAACCACACAAAATAATTGAGGCAAAATAAAAAATTTATCGGCTGTAAGAGAAGACGTTCTTGAGGATACCGTCAGCCTGAGCAAGTCTGTTCAGGGAGTCGTCAGCCTCACCACGGGAACGAACGTAACCGGAGAGAACGTAGGTGGTGTTGTCACCAGCAATGGCACGGCCGCTCTCGTCAACGTTGGCAACGTTGATCTGGACGGAAGCGTGGTCCTTGGCCTTGATGATACGGTTAGTGGCAGAGCACTTGCGGGGAACGTAAAGTTCAACCTGTAAAAAAAAGAAACATTTCGGTTAGCATCGTCGTAAATAGTTTATTATCGAAAAACCTGTCTGCCCTCCTTGAAGCTGCAATAAAACAAAGATTTTTTGAAATTTTGCGAGAGGTTCGGTCCAGTCAAGATACGCAAAGCCAAACTTTTCCCACTTCCAAATGTTGGCCAAAAACACCATGATTTGACATTTGTCCAGCTCAACCCTTCTGTCGGTCCATATCAAACATAACAATCAAGAAAAAAAAATTTTTTTTTGCAATATCTTCTGTTCCTTCAGCAGTTTCGTTCGTTGGCGAAGAATACTTACGAGAACACCCTTGTCGTTTTCCATTTTGTCTTATTTAGTGAGTTTGTATGAAGTGCAAAAGTCGTTAATAGGACGAGGTAGTAAAAAGGGAAAATTTTTCAAGAGGAAGATTTCCAGCAAAGTTTGAATGGCAAACACACTGTGGTTCTGAGAATCGCAAGATAGAGGGTTAGGTTATTGCATACAATTTTATATTATTAATGTTACCAGCAAGTATTATGTAACACTGTCCCTTAACCTGTTACTGCCTTTTTTGAAGAAAATGTGTAAATACCAGTCTGATGTGACTGCTGGTTTTACATTCTACGTATACTTCAAAAAAAAAAAAACATACAAGCTACATGTATATCAAAATATAGGCCATAAATCTCAAGTCATTAAACACAATACTTTACAGCCCAACTGCTATCAATCCCAAGTGTTAAAAGTTAATCGCCTAGATCAATTAAGCATAGTCGATAATCCCGTTCCATCAACTGAATTGAGCAGTATGTCAACAAGTGAAAAAAAAAAAAAAAAAAAAAAAAAAAAAAAAAAAAAAAAAAAAAAAAAAAAAAAAAAAAAAAAAAAAAAAAAAAAAAAAAAAAAAAAGAAAAGAAGAAAAAAAATAAATAAATATGACATTGTATTAAAACAGTTTAAAATGAAATCAAATTCATGGCTCGCCCCAGGCAATATGGACTCGTCAACCTCTTACTCTTGGGGTTTCCAAACAAAGTCGCGCTCAATCTTCTCGCCCACAGTGCGGCGGAAGGATTTGTGAATAGTAAGACAAGCCTCAGCGGATTCCTCAAGAACCTGGTAGAATTGGTCCTCGGTGAACTTGCCTGTGCTTTCGCATAGCAGCAAGCGCGTGATCTGGTTGCTCTGAACCTCATATGCGATAGTGTGGGTCGACTCGACCGGGTCGGATGTGCTATCGGAGCCAAGGGCGTTCAAGTCGGGGTTGATGATGATCTTGCCAGATTGCAGAATTGCAACAGAAACGGCAGTGGCTAGACCAGAAAGCGGGATGCCAGCATCTAGCAGTGCCAGCGAGGTTGCGTTAATGGCGTTTGACAGTTCCAGGGTGTTCTACATGAGCGGGGAGGGGGAGAGATTGTGTTAGTAACAATCAATTCAGTACTGTTGGCATACTACTTACGTATTTGGTGGGCTCACCGGGATCAATGACCTGCAAAACTATCTGGATCAGGGTTCTGGGATGGAGGTGTCGTAGAATTACCGACGAAAATGTGCCGTAGATCTTGGTTTCTATTAAGTGTTCTCTGGTCGCTGCAGGTCAAACATGTTAGCAAAAAAATAAAAAATAAAAAAAGCCACCAAAGCCCATACTATAATAATCAATAACATACTTGATAAACCAACCGCGGGTCTCACGACTAAGTCAAGGGCCGCTGCTGTTGGAACTTCGTCACGGGCCTTGACCTCGATGGGGCCAGACACTGACGCAATGACTTTTGTCTGGCCTTGTTTCCAGCTAGCGGAGCCATCAACCTGGCTAAGAACAGATGCTTCCAAGATAGGATTGTCAAATTTAAGAGCCGTGGTCATTTTACTCCAAGTTGTAGATGTAAATTTTAAATTAATGCTAGAGATGGCCGGGGTGCTGATACTCTAGGTCTGTCGTAAGACGGGTCTGTTTTGTTTGCTGGGAATGAAATTTTTTTTTTTGGTGTCGCGGCTACCCGTACCCTGGGCCCTTTTCAACAATATAGAGGGTTCTTCTCTCCCAAAAGCGAGGTGGTCTCGAATGTGTTTGGTTTTGCCCTTGACAAACATATTTTTATGACTGATATTACTACAAGATTTCTCCAGGCTTAAGGCGGGGCTCATCTTTCTCCTCTTGTATACCGTTCTTCTTTCTCTTCTTTTTTTTTCATATTTTCTTCCAGGTGATTTTATTTTTGTCAAGAAATTTTTACAACTACAGTATATATTTATAATTCTTTTTTTTTGTTTAATACAGCACTCGCATTTATCATCAATGAGCTCGCCAAAAAGTGATGCAACAACGCCATCTGATCAAAGCAAATCTCTAAACGTAGGTAGTGGAAATAGCAGCAGCTTAGGTTCCGACTCGCACATATCTAGCTTTGAATCTGTGATATGTGGTGGTACCGCTGGTCTCGTTTCCCGCATGGTCATTGCCCCCCTCGATGTTGTCAAAATCCGATTTCAGCTACAATTTGATCCCAAGCGTAATAGCGCAAAATCTGCCTCCACTAGTTCGGCGACAAAAACTCACTTTAGAATTTACCATCAAATGGTTAATATCCTCAAGCAGGAGGGGATTACTGCCCTGTGGAAAGGCAATATTCCAGCTGAAATCATGTATGTGCTTTACGGAGCCACCCAATTTACGACATACCGAGTGGTCTCGAACGCCGTCAAGTCCGTATACCCCACTATCCCTGATCCTACCTTGTCGTTTGTATCGGGTGCATCCTCAGGCCTCATGGCAACAACGATTACCTATCCGTTTGATTTACTGCGGACGCGATTTGCTGTTCAGGGTGCGGCTGGTAGCAATAGAGTTTACAAATCGCTTCCCTACGCTATTTCCCACATCTACCAGAACGAAGGACTGCCTGGTTATTTCAGAGGCCTGATTCCAGCATTGATCTCGGTCATTCCCTACATGGGTCTCATGTTTACGTCCTACAATCAAACGCGGCGACTGCTGGAGTATATTGCTCCTACGCAAAGCGGGCCCGATGCTAAGTTCACTGATATTCATCCACTGTTAATTTCGCATGAGGCTATTGCAGGCTTTACAGCAGGAGTCATCAGCAAGGGTGTAGTCTTCCCCTTTGATTTGCTGCGCAAGCGGCTTCAGGTCCAAGGCCCGACGCGGTCTCACTACATGGCAGGTACGATCCCCCTCTATCCTCAGAGCCCCATTGCCTGCACACTGTACATATTGAAGCGCGAGGGTATCTCTGGGTTCTACCGCGGGTTTTTTGTGTCGCTGCTAAAAAGCGCCCCCGCGAGCGCCATGACGATGTGGACTTTTGAAAACTCGCTATATCTGCTGCGAACTTTGAAGAGTAAAGACTATGTGAACTATTAGTGGCCTAGTTTTTTCTTCATTTTATTATTTATTTTATATATTAATTTTTAATTAGACTTGATTTTTAACGGTTGTTGTCTATTGCGGTCTAGTGGACCGGGCGAAAGTTTAGTGGTCAAGGTTGATCTTTACTTGACCAATGTAAGTGTGAGCCTTGACTATGATTACACATTTTGCTGCGTGGTGCTTATGTAACCATTCACTTAAACTTGAAATTAGATTCCTGCTTCTCATTGGCCTTAGAAGTAGTCGAAAATGTCAACTGCCACCAGTAAAAACAACAACCAAAAAAAAAAAAAAAAACCTCTCCCAGCGTAATTCTCTTCCCTTTCTGTTTTTTTTTTTTTTTTTCTTCCTCTCTTGTTTCTACTTCAAGGATTCATTTTAGCCTTTAACCGAAACTACAGTTCAAAATGAGTCTCCGTATCGCTTCTAGATCTTTGGGTATGTATCATGCGAGATAGAATTTTTTTTTTTTGGGACCAGCGGTGCTATGGCTCTAGGTGGGATTGAATTGTTCTAGCTGTGCCCTGGGTTTTTGGTGTTGTCTCTCAAGGCTGAATCCACAGATTTAATTGGTTACATAGCGCCGAGCTGAGAAACCCAACAAGAGCAAAAACAAACTGGTCAAACGAGTGTGAGGAATCTAATACTAACGGTTTTGGTTTTTTTTTCAGCTGCTGCTGGTCGCACTACCGCGCTCCGCCCTGCTCTCACCGGTGCTCCGTAAGTAGAGAAATAAACGAATCTCAAAATGAATTTTCGCGTCTATATATACCTTTTTTTTTTCGGTGGTGTATGACGAAAATTTTGGTAGCAATTGTGTTTACTAACGCTCGGTGTGTTTTCTGGGATATTTGCTTTGGATCGTTCGCAATTTATTCTGGGGAAATTCGACATGTCAGCTAGTGCTTTTTTGCGGGTCAGCAAATGAAACGGGGCATTTTGGTTAATTAGCAGCCCGTCGACAAGGATAATATGTTTCTGGCAGGGCTTTCATCGCTACCTCAAAAGGATATCTTGACAGCACTTATTGCATATAAATTCAAAAGCTACGATATTCCCTACTGCGCAGTTATTATCTCGCGTTTGTTACTAGCTGTCAACCTCATATATTTTGCTGAACTTTCCCATCCAAGTCGAATACTCAGATCTACGCGCTTCAATGTTTACAGTTCTCTTGTCCGCTTCTACTCCGCTCAGCAGGACCCCAAGGAGAAGGCTTCTTCCATCCTTGCCGCTCTCCCCGGTAGCAACATTGTCTCCAAGACCGGTATCCTCGCCACTGCTACTGCCGCCGGTATCTACACCATCTCCAACGGTCTTTACGTTGTCAACGCTGAGACCTGTATTGCCGGTGTCTTTGGTGTTCTTGTTTTCCTTGCTTCCAAGACCGTTGCCCCCGCTTACAAGGAGTGGGCCGACACTTACATCACCAACGTCAAGAAGGTCCTTAACCAGGCCAGAGAGACCCACACCCTCGCCGTCAAGGAGCGCATTGAGTCTGTTTCTCTTGCCAAGGACGTTGTCCCCATCACTCAGTCTCTCTTTGCTGTTTCCAAGGAGACTGCTCAGCTCGAGTCTGAGGCCTTTGTCCTTAAGCAGAAGGTTGACTTTGCCGCTGAGGCCAAGTCTGTTCTTGACTCTTGGGTTAGATACGAGGCCCAGGTTAGAAAGAGAGAGCAGCAGGCTCTTGCTGAATCCGTCATTGCTAAGGTTAACAAGCAGCTCGGTGACAGCAAGTTCCAAAAGCAGATTCTTACTCAGGCCGTCGCTGATGTCGAGAAGATCTTCTCCAAGGCTTAAGTTTACCAGTGCTGGACTGGGGGAGGATTTTTTATTTTCGTTTTTTTTTGTATCAAACATTAGGAACTATGAAATCCATATAGGGTAAATACATGTGTATTCTTTTTTTTTCTTTTTTTGAAGTTACTGTAATCGTGATGGGGGAGGGACATTTTTTTTATAAGGCTCTAGAAGATGACTAGCAGTGTGAAACTCTCTAAGTCCATGGCTGCTGCAATATATATGGATGCTTTAACTTTACCCACTACCTTTAATGGGGGAAAAAAAAAATCATTTACCCTTTTATTTTGTATATACTATTTTTTTTTTTTTATTTATTCATGTACTTATTTACTTTTACTTTTATAAGTATATATGAAGTTAACTGTCACTTCCAATTATCAAAAAAAAAAAAAAAAAAAGGAATGCTTAGTAGGCTCTAGTTTCCAGCAACAAACTTCCCGTTGGCTTGGGCAAATGACCGTCAGTTGTAGTAAAGATGGTCTTACCGCGTAAAATGGTTTCCTTGACAAGACCGTTAAGCGTGCGACCATGGTAGGGGGTCATTTTATTCTTAAAGGGAAGCAAAGTTTGGTCAACGACAAGGGTATCATGAGGATCAAAAATGCAAAAATCCGCGTCCTTACCAATGGCAATACTACCCTTATCGGCAATCAAACCAGTTTGTAAGGCCGTATTGTAAGAAGTCCAGCGAGCAATGTCAGCAAACGTGACGCGGTAGTTTTTTGTGCGGAATTGGTGTTGGAGACCCGTCCAAAGGATGGAAAGGCCAAGACCGACGGAGGAGATACCGCCCCAAGCGCGGAAGTAGTCACCAACATCGAGGTCCTTGAGGTGCGGAGTGCAGGGCGAATGGTCCGATACCACGGATGTGATCTCGCCTGTGCGGAGAGCATCCCACAACCGCTCGTTGTTGTCAGAGCTGCGGATGGGTGGGCAGCACTTGAACGTTGTGGCCTTGTCAGGAATATTCTCAGCCGCAAACGCTAGGTAATGAAAGCAAGTCTCGACAGAAAGCTTGATGCCATCATCTTTGGCTTGACGAATTATGGGAATAGCGTCGGCTGAAGCCAGATGGACAATGTGGAGAGGCACCGTGGGCGCAACTGTTGATACCTCAATGATGGTCTGGATAGCGTTAACTTCCATCTGATCGGGTCGCGATGCGAGAAATGCAGCGTAGGTGGTGGGGTGAAGATCAGGAATCCATTCATTGATCTTTGAGACGGTTGCAGTAGGATGCGGGAAGTCATGATCTTGGTGCTGAAACTCTGATTCCTTTTCTGCGTGGAACATGACAAGAGTGTTTTTGCCGTCCAATGTTTTGAGAGCCAGTTCAATATCTGGTTTCTCCACCGCTGGGAACTCATCTACACCGGATTCAATCATGAAGCATTTAAACCCACGCACACCTGCTTCTACCAGTTCAACAAGATTACCCGCGTTTCCGGGAATGATGCCACCCCAAAAGCCAACATCGACCCAGCACTGATCCTTTGCGGCTTCCAGTTTGATCTTAAAGTTTTCCAGCGTTGTTGTTGGCGGTATGGCGTTAAGCGGCATATCGATAACTGTGGTGACACCGCCGGCGGCCGCGGCTTTTGTACCAGTTTCAAATCCCTCCCACTCAGTTCTACCTGGCTGTTAAACGCAAAGTTTAAAGTGATATGGTTAGAAACGTTATTATGAGAAAAAAACTGCAGTACCACTATTAACCTCAAAGATAGCATAGCCAGGATTATTTCTCTAATTGGCAGGATATGCGGCAATCGGAGATGATGGTTTAAATTTTCTCGACGAAAACTGCTGCAAGGAATGAAAACAAAAAATAAAAACATACCTCATTCAAATGAACATGAGCATCAACAATACCTGGTAAAAGAACAAGATCTTCTATGTTACGGTGATTTTCTAGCGAAACACCAAGAGCTTGAAGCTCCTTATCATAGTACTCGCTGTCATCGCCTATCGCAGACTCGACCTCTTCCGTGGCATCTTTTCTAATAATATGGGTGATCTTGCCAGTAGCCGAGTCAAAAACTATAGTAGCAACAATGACCTCATTCTCGAGGACAACGTTGTTTGATGAAATCGCGTTAAGGGTAGATACCATTATGTGTGTCTATGCAAATGAAGGTGTAAAGACAATGCAGAATGAATGTATAAAGAAGAAGAAAGAAAAAAAAAAAAAAAAAAAAAGAACAAATGGAAGGAGATTTAAAAGGTCAAATGGACAGACTAGGTTTCATATACAAGTTTTCAAACTAAGAGTGATATTTTCATCATTTAAAAAAAAAAATTTATAGGCTCTTGTGTTTTCGGCTGAATCATACCAGTTTTAGGCTCGACGAATAATCTGCCATTTTTATAATAACAGAGTGTTATTCTATCTCAAAATTGAAAAAAAAAAAAAAATTTACTTTTGCTATACTCCGGCATATTAATTCCATTTTAAAAAGATTTTTTTTTATTTTATTTGTCTCATCTTTTTTTTAATACTGTTTATAGCCCTTTTAACAGTCATCTAAAACTAAACAGAACTTGAGTGAAATCCAGGCTAATTTTTTTGATGTTCGCACTTGGTACAAAGACTGTTGGGTTTAACCACTTTCCCTACCGCATCAACCCCATCTTTTCAATTCAATTAAAACTTTTTTTTCATAGATCAAAGCAAGAGTAATCATAATAACTGACCAATACCATCTTATGCTCAAACACTTACTAGAGAACATTGAATATAGATTCTCCAGATAATACCAAACGAAATATTTTCCTAATATTGCACACTTCCTAGCCGCGGTCTGTGTGATAGCGTAGTTTAATCCTATTGGCCACAGAACATGCGGGACCGTCGGATAACTGCGACAGTTTACGAATTCGGTAATCGCTTGTGGGATCTTAAAAGTCACAAACTATCACGCTTTATTTTATGGGAAACGTGCAAAACCGGCAAAGGGGAGCCGTGATGTGCGGGTAGACCTATAGTTACGAGTAGAGAGAAATTACTTTTCTTCCTTGATTTTCCCTAAAACTTTGGGGGGAAAAGACTATATTTATATATTTACTCAGCTCCTCAGGTCTCCAACCTGACACAAACTATTACTCAATGCTAATGAAGGCGCTAGGAAATAAATCAACAAAGTTAACGACCACAAAGAAAAAAGAAGAAAAAATTATATATTAAATAAATTGTAAAAATCATAGATAAATCTGATTGTTAAAATATTTCCAAAAAAAAAAGGAAAAAAATTGCAAACGGTGGTCAAACTTTCAGAATCTTGTTGGCGGAATTAACTCTTGCGAACGTTGAAAGCTCAAGGTCCATTTTCTGCACAAGGTACGTGACTATTGAATTTATTTTAAAAATATTTTGGGCGGTTGATAAAACGACAGTCGAGATAACAATAAAATTATCTTTGGTTTATTTTAGCTACTCATGGAGCTGACAATATTAATGTAATGGTTCCAGTGTCATGTATTGACAGGCAGGTTGCGGCGTCCTCAGTTTGTGAAACCTGTTGTAACATATCTGCTGTGTCTACAAATATTACCCTAAATATTGCTTTGGAACTTTTTTCTTGTTTTTCAGAAGCTATAAAAGAATTTTTGTTTGAATACAGATTTTGCCTTTTTTTTTTTTTTTTTTAAATTCCAGCGATGTTTGTTCCCTGACCTTGATCCATTGCTTCTGCTTTTGATTTGGCCAGTTATCAGCACTCTCCGTGGTTAAATTTACTTTTTCTATATATAATCAGTTTATTGTCCTTATAACTATTTAAAAATTATACACAGAAGACATTAATACAACAAAAATAACCCTCTTAGCGGGGAATGCGCCATTCACTATATATTTCATTCACTTCGATGGCACCGAATTTACTTTTTCTATTTACAATATTGACAGTTTAAGCAGTGAGATTAGTTACAGATATCTGATTGACATCTTATCTCGTGTCATCTCTTTGTTTACCATCATTGGCGTAAGAGATCATCCCTGATAGTTGTATTTTTCTCAATTTTAATTATGGGTTGTGTCAGCCTATAGCACATATGGTTTACATCTTGATACTTAAAGGCGTTGATTTTTTTTTTTTTTTATATGTAGATCTTTTTCCCGTCAAACTTAGCACTATAGTTTTAATAGATTGTGGTATTTGTAAGTAAATATGATTCTGTTTATTGTCACTCAGGGTAACAAACAAACTTTCAATCTATCTACTTCAAACGAGTCAGTAATCAAACCCTTCACCTTCTTGAATATTTGCTTTTTTATGATCCAGTTCAAGAAATCAAATGGTGGGAGCTAAGACTAATTACTTGAGACTTAAAATTTTTGCTAATTACGTAATTTTATGTTTGGGTCAAACATGTCATTTAAATTTTACTTTCCTAAGTGTTACAGAGATAATATTCAGTCCTAAATTTTACAAGAACTAAAATTTCACACACGCACCTAAAAACTCGCCAATAAGCTAGCAGTCATTGTCTATTTATTTTTTCATCATTGTAGCCATAACTATTATTATTATTAATTTTTTTTTTAAAATTGAACGATTGCAAACGTTCCAGCTTCAAGGCTTTTTACCCTGGGCTTTAAGACATTGAGGTTCTATTTTTTGCAGCCCTACCATAAGTCACATGACAGGGCAAGGGTTACCAATTGATATAAATTCAACACAAAATTTTTTCTCTTTTTTGGAAATTTTTTTTTCTTTTTTTTTTTTTTTCCTTAATGACCTTCCACGTTTTCAAACGTTATATGATGAAGCCTATGCGTCGAGATATCATCTTATCAACCCCTCAAGGAGAGACCTGAAAACCTGGGCTGAGAGGACTCTAGCTTCACGGCTGGGGATCTTTTGGCCCGGGAGGGCGGGTCATGCTTTTTTGATTGCCCTTGACCGGGCCTGGGGTGTTCTATGGGTGATGGCGTTCAGCGTAACTAACCTTGTTTTTCATGAACGCTTATTAGTACATTCTGATCCATTTATTTTTTCTTCTTTATTATTATTGTCTTTCTGGATGGTAATGGAAGTAAAAGATGGGTTTGTTAAACGGTTAGGAGAGTCATTGTATAAACTGAAATATAAACACTACTAAATGTCGCGCAATAAATTTTTTTTTTTTTTAAGATAATTTCAAATTTTTTCTTTTTCTTTCTTTTACCACACAACTTGTTAATTCCTAAAAAATTGGAGATATTCCAATAGCCATGGTTCGTGCCATTGCAATAAACAAGTTTTTTTTTTTTTTTTTTTCATTTCGCTGACACAGGTGAGGGATATCTAAAGCTCCAATGATAGCACCCTTGTATTGAGTCCTGGCGAAAAATCAATTGAAATCATATATAGAATATTTTCCTTTACTTTTTTTTTTTTTTTTTTTTTGTTTACGCAAACACACAAAAAAAAAAAGAGAGAGGAAGAACTACCACGTCAGAATATTGATGAAATTGGCAGGAGCTTGGCTTTGGAGACGGTGGCAAGTGTTACTATTTACTTTTTTTTATTATTTTTGTTTTTGCTACCATTTGCTCCTAGCGGTCTCCAATCTTTTCAACCAGGCTCCTGTTGAACCATTCTGACACATTTTACCTCAACTAGCTACCCAAATAAAAATTATATACCAAACTTGCTGAACTCTTTACAAGCATATATAATGACCTCTAGGGGTAATTGGCGTTTGATTTTTTTTTTTTTACCAGTTTTCCGGTTGATGAATCTAGTTCTTCCAATCATTTTGTATTACTCATTTTGTTATGTATTTGATGATTTATGTCTTAGTTCTCCTTCTCAGCAAGCTTGCGGCGCTCCTCAACATCACTCTCGGCTAGCGAGACGGCAGCTCTGTACATCTGGATACCGTTGATGATTTGCTTTCCGAGCCACAGAGGGAAGGTAATGATAATTATAAGCGTAGGGTAACTCAAGGGAATGTCATAAATGTACCCGAGATTAGGGGGTGTTTTCAGCGGGAAGGAAAACAGGTAGAGACCGACAAAGAAAAGCTCGTTGAAAGCGCAGAAAACAAAAAGCACCTTGTTGTTTGTGTAGTAGAGGTTGAGGATGTAGCTCTCCTTACCAACCTTCTTGTGGCTGGTGCTACCGGCGCTCAGCATGGCATACATGTGCATGTAATGGGACGCCAAATCCAAGGACACCAAGAGTTGGAAGACCACTGCCCACTTAGGGTAAGCCACACAGAGGAAACAGATCAGGGAGGATGTCGTACATCTATCCGTGACCATATCCAAAACAGCGCCAAACTTAGAAGTTTGGCCGTACCGGCGGGCTGCCACACCGTCCAAAGCGTCGAGGATACAGGACAAGCAGTAAAGCATGGTGCAGTATTTCGGGTGCCATTGCATATAAAACAATGAAGCAAGGGCAAATAGCACTCGCGAATAACCGATCAGATTTGGAATGAACGTAAAAATGTCTTTGGTGGTGATAACCTTTCCGTTAGGGGCTTTTGTCCAAGACATTGTTGGCTGGTAATTGTAAAAAGGGTGACAATATTAATGAGGTCTGAAAATGTAAACTATACGATTTGAGGCGGTAGTGATGATGCTGATAAACAGATGGGCTTTTTAATATACTCGTGTGATCCGTTGATTAGCTAGAAAAAAAATTTAAGGAAAACAAGACAAAAAATAGGTTGATTAGAAAAGCCAGGTTGAATCGCGCCAGGGATAATAGAAAAGACAGGTGCTGGTGACGTTCAACAATTAGATCACGGGAGGAAAAAATAAATTTAATTGAGAGCTGTTGCTTCCAGATGTAATTGAGAGATTCAACGCGACACCGGCGGAGAAGAATGTAGGTTGACAGTAATTAAAGAAAAAAGGAAAAGGAAAAAGGGAAAAAAAGAGAAAAGGGAAAAGGCAAATAAAAAATTTAAGAGAAAAAACATATAAAATTTGTGTGGTGTGTAAATGACACTGTTAAAATTAAAACTTAAAATAAAAGACTTGTAACATGTAAAAATAGCACAGGTTATTTTATAATGCTTATTTAATTCCCAGAAAAATCGTCACCTCGGCATAACAAAAATATCAGCATTGCGATAGGCTTTCAAAACATAAACCTAATCGCCATTTTATACTTAATTTTTTTACAGATTATTTTCATTAAATTTCAATTAATAATAAACACGCTTAGACTTGAAGGACACAGTTGAAAAAAAACTTCTTTGTCAAGTATATATATCCCTGTGTAAGCCGCACAAACTACCCCCATATATAGACTCCCAGCTTACATAACGCTCCCAATAAAAATTTTGTTGTTGCAACAAAAAATTTCAGATTTAAAGCTCATTTGATCCGACCTGATTGAGAGAAAGAAGCTATTGACTATTTCCCTCGTTGATGAGAACCTGTTACAGATAAGCAATGACCACACTACACAGTTTGCTTAATACCTCACTGGCTCCTAGAGAGGAGTTGAATATTCCCAACACTGCTGCACAGACCATCGGGCTTTTACTCTCGGGCCAGCTCTTTGAGCAAGCCGACGAGCCGACCTTGCACAAGTTCAAGCTGCGTGTGTCGGGGCTGCTGAAGCCCAGCAACAGCTCGAACCCCATCACAAAGTGGTTTGGCTGTTATTTGGCAAAAGTTGCCTGCGAAAAAAACGCGGCGATTTTGCGAGACCATGGCAGTACCTGGGCAAACTTGATTTTGCATCTAATTGAGGTGCCGCACGAGCCGACTGTGACCAAGGAGATTGCCATCGAGGCCCTTAGCAGCATATTCGCCATGACCAGTGGTAAGCAAGAACTGACAAGAGACATCACGACTCCGAGACTGCCTGCATTTGTCAAGGTCTTGCTGAAACTTGTTGAGTCCTCAACCAGCAGCATCACAAAGTACGCTCTCATTGAACCTATTCTTACTGCGCTTAACAGAATCATGAGAGTCCAGTCGACCACATTCAAACCATTTGCTGCCAGATATGAAAAACTCTTGCTTGATCTGCTTTCAACCTCTTACACTGAGCCTCATAGAATTACCGACACTGTCTTGCAGAAAACATGCGAGGGCATTGTCCTCTTGCACTACGTCACAATCAAGGGCAACGAAAACGTGATCTGGAGGCTGAACATCAACAAGATCATCACTGAGATTCATGAAACGGCTGGCCAGTTGGCTGCTGGAATTGTTGACGAGGACGTTGCGGCTTTCCCCCGCATCACTGACGAGACCCCCCGCTTGGCCATTGTGAAAACCGCCGATTCTGACTTGTTTCAATTGAGCCAGCGTCTTATCACTCTTTTGCGCGCACTGACGGTGTTTCTGACTACCTCTACTAAGAATGACGTCAAGCTGCCAATCGGCTCCGTTATTACTGTCATTGACAGACTTTACTCGTTGAACAAGCATACCGTCCAGAAGCGCGGTGTGGAGAAACATATCTACGCTCAGTTCCTTGCTGCTGCGAGCTCGGCACACATTGCCGCCTCCAAGTTCCTGCTCGCTTTTGTTGACGTTTTGGGCTCAAACGTGCTGCTTCACGTTGAGGTTCTCCTGCACCACATTGATGTCCTTTCTGACAACAACTCAGCTGCGGAGCCGGCGCTTGTTGCCGCCCTGCTGCAACTCTCAGGCCAGCTTTTTAAGGTCATTGGCGCCGTTCCCAAGGCCTCGCTTGCCCTTGTAAGCAAGCTGGTGCAGCGGGCACTTGAGCTTGTAGAGCCCAAACTGGCGCCTTCTAGTGCCAGCCTGCCTGATGCTGTTGCCAACCCCGCGCTCTTTTTCGTGGCGCCCTCGCAGAGCTACATTGAGACTGTGGCCGAATTTTTCGCTCTTGTGGTTCTGCACGTGCCTGATCTGGCGTTGCCTGTGCGCTCGCAGGTTGACCAGTGGCTGGTCCTGAGAACCGTCAAGCGTGATGCCGCTGCGGTCAGCGACGCCATTGAGCGTGCGCTTGCGCTCAGTGCCTTCAACCCTGGCCGCACTTCCAAATACAGTGTGCTGCCCATTGCCATCAATGCGCTGCCGAACACCAATGTATTGCTTGACAGTATGGTCCACCCTCGTCTTCCACCCACCTCGAGCACTGTCCACAACCTGAACCGCTCTGCGGCCCTGTCAGGCGCTTCTGCTTCCTCTGTTGAGGAAGAGGGACTTGAGGACTCCGCTATTGCTGCTCCCACTGCTGCCGCTGCTGTCGTTGCCAAAAGAAAGGCACCGGAGGAAACCGCATCTTCTGTTGTTGACAATAGTGCCGATGGATTCATCTCCAGCAAGAAACTCAAGACCGACTTTGCCGCTTCTGAGCCCGTCACCGAGGTCGACACGCCCGCTAACGTTAACCTTGTCTTTGAAAAGTCTGCGATAACCACCACATCTGTTAATGTCGCCACCACTACCACTGTTGTCGAGACCGAAGTCAAGGAATCAGTTACCGCTGCTGCCGCCGCGCCTGCCTTCAGTCTTCATCAGCGATCGGCGACCGAGAGTTCTACTATTGATACAGATGCTGTTTCTGCCTCTGCTGCTGCGGCAGAGAGTTCTGATGACGACAACGATGAAGAGCTTGTCATGCCGGGAATCTCTCTTGAAAGCAGCGACGAAGAAGACAATTAAAAGAAAAAATGAAACATTCATCCACATACCTTCCTACAATCATCCTAAATGGTAAATATACGCTTGTAACAGATAGTAGTAATCAAAATAATTAATTCAAGAATAGATGAAAAAAAAAAATCCAATTATGTCCAAACATATAAATGAATAAGAACAAGGCTACCGCTTAATATTCTTTTGCCCACTTTCTTCAAGCAGTTACTGTTGTTCGTTTTGGGCGTAGTAAAAGTTAACGGCCACGGGGATAAGACCGTGTTCGGCAGCAAAAGCTCTGACGCCGTGGCCGGGTTTGTCCGTACCGAATCTGGCTCTCTCGCCATCAAACTTGGTTAAAGAGGGCTTAGTCTCCTTGAACAAAATGTAGATGTAGCGGTGCTGGCCAGTCTTGGGTGGTGGGCCAGGTCCCATGTAGGGAACCAATTCGTGGCCAGAGCTGAAGTCAATGGGAGTGGCAAAAGAGGCGGCGACATCAGCAGCGGAGAATTGGTTAGGATCAGCAGAGCCGCTGTTGATAGCCTTAAGCTTCAGACCAGTCACAATGTGATGAAGGTACTCACTGTAAGATTTGTCGGTGCGGCTGGGTGCGTCAGGGTCAGTGAGGATAAGAGTGTAGGTGCTACCAGCAGCTGAGGCATCAGGATCTGTAAAAGAGGCGTGAATTTCCGGGCGGGATTGGGTTTCGTGAACCTTTAGGGTGTTTCCGAGGTTGGCTTCGACAGAGCCGCCATAGGAGACAGTAATCACTCTATTTAAAT
Source organism: Geotrichum phurueaensis (assembly GCA_030558065.1). Taxonomy (NCBI): domain Eukaryota; kingdom Fungi; phylum Ascomycota; class Dipodascomycetes; order Dipodascales; family Dipodascaceae; genus Geotrichum; species Geotrichum phurueaensis. The sequence goes on from JAJMRT010000177.1 coordinate 29,493, forward strand.
TATTCAATGGTTAGGTTAAAAAAAGAAATAAAATTGGGGCAAAACCAGGGTCAATTGAAATGATATGGGACGCTACCCTACAAAATTAACCAGCAACAATAGCAATTGAACTTACCCAGAGGGTTGAAAATCATCCAGAACTTTTGAAAAGACACTACCAGTTAGCAACTCTGTTGTAATAGTAATAGATGGTACAATGAAGTAGAGAGCGAAAAACTAAGATAAAACAACATTGTCATAGACAGATTTCTACTGAGCAGCCAACAAACGGAGACAAGCAGCAACCAGAGAAATAGCACATACCATCGGGAATAACTTCATTCTTTTTTAGGGCGTGCGCAATGTTAGCGCCGAGAGTGACAAGAGGCATTATGAAGAGAAGTGTAGGAAGAAAAGGAATTGAGTTGATGGAGAGGGAAGAAAAAAAAAATAGAAAAGAAAATTGAAGTGAGTTTATATTTATAGACAAAAGCTTGTGACACTCAGTAAAAAGGTGATGACTAGTCTCAATTGAAAATTCTAAGTATCAGGGCCGTGTGATTTTTTCTTTCTTTCAAGATTGCGAATTGGTTTTAATTTTATGATCAAATGTTTTGTCAGGGTCCTAGCCATCAAAACTAAGCGGGCTGTTTTTTATTTTAGTTAAAGCCATATGTACATTTAGCTACTACCGACGGTGATATACCGACGGTGATATATGGAAATAATCGTATTAGTTTTTCGGCAATAATCTTGACTCTTCTAATCTAACAGACTACGCTGCATAAACGACCCCAGCTCATTCAACTTCTGTAGGCCGTTTTTCAATTACAAATTCCAGGCAGTGCCTAATAATACGCAGATTTCATCATTTATCTAGAGTATAATGAATGTAAAAAGTATATTAAATTATTAAGAGTGCGAGTAGCAATATTGCTAACTGTATCTGTAGAGAGAATTAAAGAGGAATTCGTAGTAGTTCGTAAGTCTTATTCAGTTCATCAACAAGTTTGGTCGTTTCATTCAGTGTTGCGTCGGTTTTCTCGCCATTTCTGTTCAGAACGTCTGCCGCTATACTAGTCACCAGTACTTTTAGCGCAGATATATGTCGCTCGTGTTCTGCATCTATTTCCGCCTGCAGAGCCGCAAGATGGTCGCGCTCCTTACTTTGTAGCAAGATAATATTCTCCAACCGGGATATTCGATCCTTATCGCTTTCGCTAGTAGTTTGGAGCCGGTTGAGGTGCGATGTTATTTGGTTAAAACGCAGCTCATAACCGCGCTCGAGCATATCTTTGCAAGAAACGACCGAGTCGTACGCAGCCTTGCCGCGGTCTTGATCGTCTTTTACCTTCGCAATAGTTTTCTCGTACTCGCGCTTTGACCCAATATACTCAAGCTGATTGTTTTCAAGGTCCTTCACATTTACTTTCTTTTGTTCAATGTCGCGTTCAAACTGCTTGACCTGCTGCTCTTTGGTACCAATAACATCGTTCAGAGATTTATTTTCCAACCTTAACTGTTCGAGTTCAAGTTGACTAACCTCACAGCGTTTATTGAGAGCGTCCTTGCCCTGACGCTCCTCGTTAGCCTTAGCAATTTGCTCCTTAAGCTCGCGTTTCAGACTGTCAATAGTTCCTTGTAGATGCTCGATGACGTGCGAGGTAGTTGCCCAGTTGCTTCTGTATGGATGGGCTTCGTAGGGCATTTTGGTATGGAGGTACTGAGTACTGACTGGTGACTGTGGAAAGGATTTAGTCGAAGGGGTGGAGGGCGTGTATTTTGGAATATCGGAGGCAATCTGTTCAAGCTGCCTAATATTGTTCGACTCAATAGTAATTTCATCGCGCAGTAAGCTTATTCTCTTTTCAGTAGCCTCCTTTTTGGTGTCGTCATCGATGTTGTCGGTGCTGCTACTGTCTGTACTGGTACCTTTGCTGATTTCGATACTATTGGTGGGCGATAACTCAGTCGTGTCATTGGGTAATAAACCTATGTTGAGACTTGAGTTTGTCGACAGCGTTATGTGTAGTTTTTCAAAAGAGGGTTGTGGGTGAATGTCGATGGACGAAGGCGAATTCATATCGATTTTACGGGAACGAGATCGAGTAACGTAGATGAGACTAGAGTAAATGCGGCGCTGCTGATAAAAGCACTGCCGCTGCTGCTTGAAACGATAGTAGGTTGTTGGATAGTAGTGATCTCTGCGGGCGCACCTTTTAAACTCAATGCTAGAGAGGGAGTTGCTGATGGTTATGGTGCGGTATGAGGGAGAGGAAAGAATACAGGCGTTGCAATTATTGGTCTGTTGTCGTGAGTAGTAGTGAAACAAAATGCGGTCGGAAACAGAAGAAAAGCCTGAAGCAGAAGCAGCAGAGGCAGGGTGAGGAAGAAGAAAAATAGGAAGAAGAAAGAAAATTTTTATTAAATTGGAATGACTTCTGACAATGGCAGTCCCCTGAAAATTCAGAGGAAAAATGCGTAATCACAGGAACCTGAGAACTTGTTTTCAACCTTCTGCGAAAAGTACTGAAGTACTGTAGTACGGATGGCTGCTAAAGGAAAAAAAAGAATCTGAAAACTTGAGGTACAGGGCCGTGGACCGCTATTGCTTTTTCTCGTAGCGAAAAAATTCGTACTTCTCTTCAGTATCTTTTGTTAGAAAGTTTTAACTTGTAAGACTTCCCTGATGCTGCTTCTGCTACTGCTGCTGTTGGATTCAGACTTCTTAGAGATTGTTGGCGTAGATTCAAGGGAGCAGGAAAAAAAAGTTGGTTTAATTAAGAAATTATGACTGGAAAAGGTATGACAGTTAAGGTTTCATTAGGAGCTAGCAAGAATAATTTAGAGTGAGCCTAGCAAAGGGCAGCTTTAGGTATGGAAAGAAGAGAAGATGAAAAAGAAGGATGAAAATCTAACTGTAGTTCATGTGAGGTTTTGCAGCGTGGCATTCTGTTTCAATCGGCTTGCAATGACATAAAGCTCTTATTATTAAATTTATTTATTTTTATTTTTACTTTTCATTTTGAACAGTATTTAGTCTTGGTACTATCGCCTCACAGCTTTAAGCAGTTCTCCCATGCCATTTTGGATCTTAATTGGTGGAGACTGCTTGTCTTTTTATCACGCCCAGTCGTAGCTACGGCTGATGGTAACAAAAAAAAAAAAACTGTTTGGAAGTTTCCTAAATAGCAGCATTTATACTAAGCATATTTTAACAGACTCTTAAATCTAACTGGTAGAAATGAATCAGTAGTCTCTAGAAATTGCACCCAGGCTTGAAAAAAGAAAACAGCTCCGTGTGTTTAATTTACTCCTTCTAAATTCTGTTTTGAGTAGTCAGGTAGTTTTCAAAGCTAAAATGCCAAAAGATTAGCGGGCAAGACTCAAAATCCAAGATTTAAGGGGCAGAAGGCAAAACAATTCTTTCGCTTTAACACCCAAAGAAGGAAATGTACAATAAAAGTTATGGTAAAAATAGTTGATTAATAGATATAAAACTTTCATGATATTTACATGCCGCCCATGCCTCCCATTCCCATTTGCTTCATCATGTTCTGCATCGTTGGGTTGTTCATCATGTTCTGGACCATGGGGTTGTTCATCATGGCCTCAAGACCGCCGCCACCCATTAAGCTGCCAAGATCAGGCATACCACCGCTGCCCATCATTTGCTGCATTTGTCTCTGCATCTGAGCCATCTGGGGGTTGCCCCTCAACGCACCAGGACCACCTGCCCCAGCAAGATTCTTCATCTGGCTCATCATGCCTCCCTTGCCTCCCATCTTCTTCGCCAAATTAGCCATCACCTGTTGTTGTAAAAGAACCTCCTCAACCTCTCTAACGCTGGTACCACTACCTCTGGCAACTCTGACTATCCGTGTGGGCTGCTCCTTGAACATGACACCATCGCTGTCTAGCTCCTTCTCTGTCATAGAGTCCATAATATAAATCATGCCTTTAACTCTCCTCGAGGTCTCCTCTTCTGGCAATTGTGAAGCCATGGCACCCAGACCGGCCATACTGGCAACCTTACTTAAAGGACCCATCTTCATCACATTGCTCATCTGGTCGCGCAAGTCCCTTAGCGTAAAAACACCCTGCTCAATGTGTTTTAAAGTATCCTTTTGATCCAGATTCAGTGTCTGAACATGCTCCATCAGACCTTGCAAATCGGCAATTCCGAGCAGCCTGGAAATAAACTGTTTGGGCGAGAAACTCTCTAGATCATGAATGTGTTCACCAGTACCAATGAACACGATGGGAGTGTTGGTAGCCGCAACGGCGGAAATAGCACCACCACCCTTAGCATGACCATCCATCTTAGTGAGAATAATAGCACCAAAGTTCGAAGACTGCTTGAAAGCCTTACTCTGTGCCTCGGCGGCTTGACCAATAGTAGCATCAAGCACCATAATCGTCTGGTTGGGCTCGACAGCCTCGCCGATCTGAACCATCTCAGCAAAAAGTTCTTGTTCCTGCTGATGACGACCGGAGGTATCAACAACGATAATATCAAATTTCTCTTTCTTGAACTTGTCAACACCCTCCTTGGCAACTTTGACGGGATCAGTCTCAGTGTAGGAACCATAGAAGGGAATCTTGGCCTTGGTAGCGTTCTGTTTCAGCTGGTCAAAAGCACCGGCTCTGAAGGTATCGGCACAAACTAAACCTACTTTAAATCCTCTTCTCTGATAGTAGACAGCTAGCTTGGTACATGAGGTGGTTTTACCAGCACCCTGCAAACCGACAAACATGATGACGTTTGATTTGCCCTTCTTTGGCTTGAACGGCTCAGTTTGACCATCGACAAGGTTACACAGTTCATCAAATAAAGTCTTTTGAATAATCTTCTTTCTGTTGGTTCCGGATGGTTGGTTTTTGATATCGACCTGCTTCTTGACGTCGTCACGTAGTTTGCTGACAAGCTTGATGTTAACGTCTGATTCTAACAGAGCAGAACAGACCTCCTTCAACAAAGCATCAAGAGCCTGTTCATCAACAACATTAGATTTTCCAAGATCTTGAACGGCTGCGTTGATCCTTCTGCCTAAATCAGCGAGAACCATTTTTAAGTAAATTTGGTGATGTTGGAATAAATGGAAAAGGCAATTTTTTGGTTATGATGGAGAAGAAGGAAGGTGTTAAAAAGTGGTGTTGGCCTTGAAAAAATGGATCTCGTACCAAACTAAGAACGAAATATCAAAAGTTAAAACGCCCTTACCCTGAGATTATATCTCTGTGTAACCAGAACATTCTGTGCGTGAGAGTTTTCGAAGAAGCAGCAAAGGTGAGACAAGAATAAATCACTTTTTAGGTTGTTTTTAATACTTGTTTTCAACGATCACTTGGATTATTTTTAATACCAACAGCTCTTTTATGGTTCTGATATAATGTCAGGGGATCAATCGGCTGGTGAGCTAGCTTATTTATGCATATACAATCCTACTTTAGATCCTACTGAAAGCAACATCCCCCATCAAATTGTGTTTTATCATGGTCAACAAAACAATGAACCAACGCCTATTCAAGAACAACTGAAGCACATTGGTCTCGCTCAAGGTGTAGTTGAATTCACTAAGTATGTATAATTCAAATGCCTATTCAACAAATCTGTGGCACTAACCAATGCTTTTTGGCAGAGTCTTTTCACAAGGAGAACCGGTTTCGGGGCTGGAGACAGTCCAGTCGAGAATCGTCGTCAAGGAGCTTGAGGAGCCCAATTGGTGGGTGGTCGCTGTAGGTTAACTCATTTCTAGAATACCCAAATTTCATATACTAACTACCTGTTAAAAATTTCTAGTGTGTGACCTTTCCCAAGATTCAGAATGCCCAATATTCGTCTAAGGACATTTCTTCATCAGAGATTCTCATTGCCAACCTAGCAAACGCTTACCGACGATGGCGACTCCACAACGGGACTTTTGAAAGCTACTATCAGCAGTTTGGAAGAGAAGCATTGATTGAGTTTGTGCAACCTTGGTGGAGTTCGTGGGCCCAATACTGGTCAGTGCATATTCACGGTGCTGGGTATTGCGACTTGTATAATGACATTCGAACGGCCAAAGGATCTTTGAGTGACGAGACAATAGATGCGATAAAAGCTACTGTCTTACCTGCTGATAATGGAAATAATGAGCCAGGTCTGGTAGATCTACTGGTGTTACGATATGATGATACAGTTGTTGAAAACTGTGGTAGCATCTGGAACGGCAGTGGCAAAATTGACTACGAAAGTATATCTGATATCACCAACTGGGTGCTAGACTGTGAAAAATGTGAAGATGAGACTTCATATACCGAGCCAAGTGGGTTCATTTATCACCTGGACAAGAGCGTAACTAAGAAGACAGTGCCAGGTGCGCACAATGACACCTCCCTTTTAGAAACTATTGCAAGCACGTCTGCCAATACCGTTAATACTGTTGCCAAAGAGTCTATCTCGCATATTTCAGGACTTGTTCACCTGTCAACATTTGGGTATTTTGGAGCTGCCAAATCGAGTAGTCCAGTTACTAGCGAACAAATAGACGATAATGGACCATCTGACGACCTAACAGAATCTAAATTTTTGGTGGGGTATGAGGGTACCCTTGAAGACGAGCAGGACGACAATGAAAATAATATTACCACATTGCATCAAGACAATGGCGATGGCGGAAGCGACTTTCTTAGCGAAAGCGAATTATACAATGAGTCGCTTCCATCGTCACACAATGATGAAGGCCGAAATGAGTTTTCTTTTAAGAAATTATACATTGAGATAGCATCAACAGATACATCAGTGACACCCGCATTAGTGGGAAGTGATCGAACTGAAATTGATGATAGTGCTCCCATGAATGGTAAAATTTCAGACGAAAGGATACCAAAATCCTTTACCAGTCAGTTAAACATTGTTATTTACAGACGGCGTCCGTTTATTTTTGTTTTGTTTTTCGAACCAAATTCGATTCTACTGTCAGATAAAAAGTACTATCAGATACTTCACCGAAAATTGGCATCACTGACAGAGCCAATATATGCAGATCTCGCGAAGAAGGACTCAACCGCGCCCACTCCGCCTGACGCGTCTGAGAGACTTACAGAGGTAATGAAAGATAAAAAAAAGAAAAGTAACGCCACTAAGCTAAACTCAACCACAAACGGCAAGAAACCTAAGGACTTTTACTATCACGTTTATGATCCTAATAACCACAAAGTTCAAACATCACTACCAGATATTCCCATGATTGAACCTTCGCCGTCAGCTCAAGAACAGCAGCTAGCACAATCATCATTTTTACTCAATTCAGTTGGAATCTCTTCTTCACTCACGTCTCTTAATCACTCTTACTCCTCCTCAGGCACCAGTACTCCCTACAGCGGTTCCCACAACGAAAGTGCTGCACATATTAGTCGATTAGAGCTTATTCATGTTCATCAGAGCATGGTGCATATCTCTCAAAATTGCGCGCGAAAAAGTGATTTCGAGAAGTTTATACGCACAAACAAGGGCTGGTGGGTCTATTGGTCTAAACTCCCGGACAACCGTGAGGTTGTTTTCGCACGGAAGTGGACCAAGCCGGGCAAACCGCCAATGAACTCATCGTCCCTAGGTTTACTGGGAGTTCTTGGTAACGATACAAAGGGCTGGGTTGATGACTACAGGTACTTTGGTAAGGTTTAATATATTGCGAAATAGAACTGGATTAAAGCTGAGCTAAGGATGTGGTTTGTGGTTTCTATAATGAAATGGTAATGATACTAAGAGGCTATGACGATTTTTAATGACTTAAAGATGAAATGAAAACAACAGCAATATATCTTAAGCTTTAAAAGATCGCCAGTAATCATCCCGCATCTTTGACCATGTGTACAGAATGGACAGTAGTCTACAAAGCTCCCCCAAAATAAAAACAAGGGTTTCAAACTTAAAAAGATTTAAAAAAAATATCTGCTAGGCCCTTTTCGCTTACAATGTGTAGCTGTTTTTCGCAGTGCACGGCTGAAACCTCCCAAAAACTCATTACATAAGCGATCGATTTAATAACATCAAGACATAAAATTTTTTGAGCAACTCTTCCTTTCAACTATCTTATCTCATATCACTACCGTTATTACTAGTCATAGCGACTCACGAGCTTTCTCAATATCACCCATACATTAATAATGTCGAAAGAAGTGTCATCTACTCCTCTTGAGGATGAACAAAAATCCAAAGATCTTGGTTTGGTGAAATCAGGCCGTGTTTGGAAGGAGGGCAAAAAGCCCCTGCGCGTTCGATCACTGGGCATTAGCAAAACCAGCACATGGGAAAAGCGACAGAAGGACCGTCTTGCGTTGAAGGGTTTCAAAGAGAAGGCAAGGGAACTTAAGGAAGAAAAGGAACAGGAGAGAAAGGTTTGTATTTTGTTTTTGACAACTACTGATGTGATAGCTATTTTTTTTATTTTTTTTTTTTTATTATATTTTTTCTCAAGAAAACTAACATTACTTTCTTTTTCTTTTTATCTAGAGAGTCATTGAGGCGAGAAAAGCACACCAGCAGGCCAAGGAGGAGAAGGAACGATACGAGCTGTTAGCAAAAAAGATGCACGCAAAGGTAAGCTTATCTATACCGTCTTTGGTGGCGTGGCTATTGGCGATATTTTTTATTGAATGTGATTTACTGACTTTTATTTTGTTAGAAACTGGAGAGACTCCGAAAGAAGGAGAAGAGAAACAAGCTGTTAAAGGAGCGCTAAACAAAGAAAAGAATGCAAAACACCAGTACTTTACTAGCTCCGCCAGGCACTTGTGGACGTGCCTAATAGACCTTACATTTTCTTTTTGATTAGACCTAAAAAAAATAATTTACAAAAGCAGGTTCACGTGTATATTAAAATAACATAAACAGAGAGCATTGATCATGGTCTACGTGATGATAAAAAAATAATAAAAAAATAAACATCAAACGTATTGACACTAATACGAAAGTCATGAACAGTAAATAAAAGAAAAATTGTAGATGTACCACAAGCAGACAGCAGCTGCATTATCCTTCGTTGTTAACTGAGTCTGTTTCTTTGACAAGAGACTCAAATTAAACGTAAATTGTTCAATGAGAAGAGATTGTGTCAATTAAAGTCTTTAAAAATAATTGAAAGCTACCAAAATAGATACGATCCCATCTGCTTGCAGTAATTCTAACGTGCACTGTATAATTTTGATTTGGAAGTGAATGGTTATCGGAGTCATAACAAGAAATATATAAATATCTCATTGTCAGCCCCTCGCCTTCTTCCTCATTAATTTATCTACTTAATCTGTTGTTGATCTTTATACTCATTATTTATTTATTTATACATTTATTTATTTTTAATATTTCGATTTCAAGTCTACTGTGAATTCGTTTCAAATATTATTACAAGGCTAGTCCATTATTAAAAAAAATATATATTCTTATTTCTCTTAAGAATACTCTCTATAATTATTACAGACTTTAGTGAGTTGACTAAAGACATATATAGATTTTGCTCTGATTTTCACGTTAAAAAAAAAATTACGACACAAGCATTGCAGCAGCACCAGCAAATTCAAAGTGTTAATCTTCAAAACAAGAAACAAAAAAATAAAAAACAAAAATTTATCCAAAAACCTCCCCGAAAAAATTATTTCAACTCCCCATCGAAACCTAGCATTAAATCATGTCATCCGCCACTCCTGCATCTATTCCAGCTACCTACCACCCCCCTCCTACAGGTTCTTTCCAGCAGCAACAACACCACCAACAACAACATTCTCAACAACCAACCTGCCGGAACTTTCACTCTATGTACTCATACAAATCGCCTTTCATGAGCCAGACAACAAGGTTCACCTTTAGCTCCCCTGACTACGCATACATCCAGCTTGAGCTTGTCAAAAGCTCTCAGGACCACGTTGAAATCGATTTGATTGGATGGAAAGTACTTCTAACCAAAGGCATGTCGCAGTTTCTCGGTGCCACTGGCGAGTCCATTCCGACCGACATTATCCACATCCAGAACCCCCCATTGCCCACTTCTACTCAGCCTGTGAGCACACCATCCTCGCGGCACCAGCGGCACAGACGGCGGCACAGCTATCAGCACCACACGCAATTTAGTAGCATAGAAACTAGCAATCCGCGTGCCCGCCGCAACAGCTTTAGTATAGACGAAAGCAGCTCGTCACAGACATCTGTCAAGAGCCCACAGGTTTGGATCAGGGTACCAGAAACTGACCTGACAACAGTGTGGACAGCTCTTTCTGGGTTTACAACCTCATTAGACACCGGAAACTATGGCGTGATTGATGCGGGTATCCGGGTGGTGAGAGCAACGCGTTCACTCATGTCTATTACTGGTCCGCTTCGAAGCAAATGGTGAATAAATCATAATATCATCACCGATCCTATTTAACTTACCCACTAGACACATGGGAAATTCTTTAATTTTTCTCCTTTTTTTTATTCTATTATTATTATTATTATTATTATTATTATTATTATTATTATTATTATTATTATTATTATTATTATTATTATTATTATTATTATTTGCTAAAATAAACAAGTAAGTATATATATTATATATTAGAAATGTCTTCTGTGTATAATTTTAAATAGTTATAAGGACAATAAAATGATTATATATAGTTATATATATTAGAAA